>JAANSK020225082.1:0-14262 GCA_011763485.2 Isoetes engelmannii
AAAAAATTTTGATAACCAAAAAAGATTCCGGCATTTTTTTAGGTTACTTTCATAATATTTGTTTCGAGAAACTATAGTATAAATTCATGTATTTATGGTACTCTACGCGACCTCCTTGGGCTTGCGGGGCTCATATCTTCAAGAGGTGATGGATACATGGACTCATCTATGTCCATCGGTGTGGTACTGAATGGCACGGTATTATTATACAGTATGCCATCCTATTACTGCCAACGTTTTTCCCTCGAAAACCCTTTCAGGCGGGTTTTCTTTAATCATGACAGTAATCGGCTTGATGCTCTCTTTGTTTAGGTCCCATAGTCCAATTGGTCTTCGTGAACGATAAAAAATCTATTCTATTCTATTCTTAAATAGAAGCAGGAATTTTTATTATTTACCGCAAATTCTAATTTCAGACATTGATGTTATCTCATCAATTACTTGTGTGAATGAGGATGACTTATTAGTTGTGACAAGAATAATGACATACTTTTTTAGAATAAATAACCAATTCTTGAACCATCGACTCGCGTGAAAACAACATCTCGATGACTTTTTATTCATCTCAGCAGTTTGACTACAATGGTATAGAGTGGGTAGCTGCACATCGCAAGCTACTCAAAAACGAAAAAGATAGAGAATATCCAGTTACCTGCTACAGATGTTGGTTAGTGTACCTGCCAAGAGCTTATCGCCGAGATTTAAAAACCTCGTCCTTTCGGGTTTTCGAGGAAAACTCTCGCGATAAGCTCTCGATAAGGGGCTTGGACATACGTAGGCTGCTAGACTTTCACATAAAAAACCACGTGTCGAGACAAAATCGGAGTCGCACATCACCCCTGCACCTGCACATCACGAACACTAAAAAACACAAGACCGGAAATGAAAAACCTTGAAAAGTGAGGGGTTGTTCATGCGTGTCACACGACAATTATAACAAAAATGAACATATAAATAACAATCTTAAGGGAAGAGGGTGGAAGCCATGGATACTGCTGAAAGATGAGAAAGCGCCGATGAGATGTCGATGAAGAACTCTGCAATAAATAGCGATCTCCAACCTGATGAACAACCTAAAAATGCATGCATATGATGCATGCAATGCATACATGCTCGTCTTGCGCAAGAATCTCGATCCACTACGTGAATGGATGAGATTCTCGCAGTATCGACTCGCATGAAAACAACAACATCTCGATACCAGAGAACTTCAATACTAGATCCGAGGAGAAAAGCTGAAGGATTGTTCTATGCTGGACAAAAAGGCGAAGACAGAAGAGGTTAGAAAGGATAGGAATGGCCAAGAAAAGTTAGCTCATGCAAGAAGAAGCCTCCCTTTCGCATGAGATCAAAGAATAGAAGCCATGGATAATGTTGAGAGATGAGAAAGCGCCTATGAGATGTCGATGAAGAACTCTGCGATAAATAGTGATTCCCAACCTGATGAAAGACCTAAAAATGCATGGGTGAGGATAATATTACCCTGGTTTGGGTGATCCCGGAGGTGTTTTTCCGGGCCTCCGGGATCACCCCCAATTTTCGACGGAGCCCGTTGGAAGGGGCCTCCGTTTTGCCGTTGGGGGTGATACCGGAGGACGGGAGGTCGGCGGACGGCCAGGATTTGGCGCGAGAAGGGAAGGCCACGATCTGTGCAGAGGGCTGACATGTGTCAGTACGGCAAAATGGAGGCCCCCCCAACGGGCTCCGTCGAAAATTGGGGGTGATCCCGGAGGCCCGAAAAAACACCTCCGGGATCACCCAAACCAGGGTAATATTATCCTCACCCAAAATGCATGCAATGCATGCGTGCATGCTCATCTTGCGCGAGAATCTCCATCCACTACGCGGATCAATGAGATTGTATAGTATACGTTAGGGCAAATTTAAAAGATGCCCCTAATGTTTTGCAAAATTGTGAAAATGCCCTTATTTTAGGGGTATTTTGGTGTAATGCCAATAACTTTTGTCTGATGATCCAAATAAGAAAGTGCCCTTCAAATGAATTATAGACGAGGATGATCTGCCCATCGAAGCTAAAATCATCTGAATCGGAGTCTGGAATCACAAGTTATATTAAATTTTAAATACAAATAAATCGAATTTATAACTTAAGATTCCGGACTCCAATTCAGATGATTTTAGCTTTGATGGGAAGATATCATCCTCATCTATAATCCATCTGAAGGGCACATTCTTATTTGGATCGTCGGAAAAAAAAGTTATGTTCATTTTACCAAAAATACAGCTGAAAGAGGGGCATTTTCGCAATTTCGCAAAAAATTGGGGGCATTTTTAAAATTTGCCCTATATTTTATTTATTGTTCTTTGCCATGCCTTTAATTTAGCATCTTCTGTTAAAGATGTGACTAAAGTAAATTCAAGCAGCTAAGAAGATATATACGTATCTAAAGAAACGATAAGCAAAACGTCATTCAAATATTAGCAAGATTGTGTGTTGTTAGAATGTCATTCAAGATTAGAACGTCATTCTTGTTTGCTGTTAAAAAGGTAATATTAAAGTAAACTTGGAAGCTAAGAAGATTCCAAAATCATGAGCGTGCACTTGTTGATAATCCAAAGTGGTGATGGACCATTGTGTACGATCAACAGTAATAATATAATATAAAACTTTTCTTCTATTTATGACTGTCATGGGATACATCAATAACATATGAATAACGACAAAAAACATTAAAAATTTGTTGGGATTAGTTTATACAAAAGATTAAGGAATGTTCCAGTGATGGCTTAAATGTTCCAATGATTATATATACTTGTATATAATGTATGCAATGCATTAGAATACAATTTATGAAGCTATTAAGAAAGAAAGAAAGAAATATATTTTAACGTCCCGCCACTAGGCAGCATCCAACTGGACATGGGACGGCACACCACACTATATACATTGCGTCTGTGGGTTTTGAAGCCCACAGTTCAGAGTGCGACTCTGGGCGGCCTCGAACTCGAGACCTCACATTACTAGAGAGAAGAAGAAAATTTTTAGCGTCCACTTAAACCCGTGGGAGCATTATTAGACTAAAACCAGGCCTCGAATTAAGATTTTTGATCAACCATCAAAAATGTCGCCCTTTATTTGTACAACCGGATTTTTGTAAAAAAAAACCTCTAATTTGCCGGATTTAACATTAATTTTATAAAATTTTGATCGGAAAATTGCCAGCAACTACTTTATCAAATCGGATTTTAACTACTTTAATCAGAAATTCTGGTTAGGAACCCCCTCCTTCATTTAGACCCCTGACTAAAACCACTTAAACCCAATGGGGTTATGGGAGCATTATTAGACTAAAACCAGTAGGGCATTAGAATACAATTTATAAAGCTATTAAGAAGAAATTTTTTAGCGTCCACTTGAACTCAATCGGGATTAAGGGAGCATTATTGGACTAAAACCAGTAGGACAGTGCCATGTAGAAAGATTCTTTGCCTTATCTTCAACATTTTGGCAAAAAATATAGACCAGTGCAGCGCACTTTACAGATTGATTGGCACAGGACAACAATAATTAACATGTGTGCACTATGGAGCCAACTAAATGCCACTAGTGGCACCTTGTCGGTCTCATGTTACAAGCAATTCTTTAATAGGCCAAGAAACAATAAACAACTGCTCAAAAGCTTGTATTAAATAAAATGTTACATGATCATATATAAAATATTACTGATGCATAGATACAACATTCATTATGTTGATTAAACAACACTGCTGCTGCCTTATCTTCTACACAAAGCTAGATTATAGACCAGACCTTAGGCAGTGGTTGCCCTGTTTATTCCATACACAGTTACAGATCGAAATCCAAACATGAAATTTTCTGATCAGACTTAGGAGCGCGAGGAACCGGTGAATGGCAAGGCTCTAATAACAAATTGATGGTAGAATGCTGCCAGTGCTGCTCCAACAAATGGACCGACCCAGAAGATCCACTGTAAAGGGCAAAACATTCCATATCACATTTTAGCAAATAACCTGGCAGGATGAACAATTTAAGATAAACCAAAAACCGAAACCAGAAAACAGAAAAACTGCAGTTTGAGTTACTAGAAGACTGCTAGGATGAACAATTTTAGATAAACCCAAAAACCGAAACCAGAAAACAGAAAAGCTGCAGTTTGAATTTTGAGCTTACGTGATCATTCCAGGCGTGATCATTGTCAAAGATGAGTGCTGCTCCAAGACTCCTAGCTGGGTTGATACCAGTTCCTGTAACAGGAATAGTTGCAAGATGAACCAGGAACACTGCAAATCCTATGGGCAGGGGTGCCAAGACCTTGAAAACACCAGGAGAAAACAAAGTCAGTTTACAGAACACCTTCAAGAACAAACGTTTCGCTTCCTAAGTACAGATATCCGCATCTCAAAATCATCTAAGGCTATTTCTCTAAAGAAAAGCTCATAAGTTCTTTACAGACACTTCCAACTGAGGAGAATAAGCATTTCCCACAAATATTGAGGAGGAAGAGCAATGCTTACTGGAACATGGGAGTCCCTGGCGTTTCTCTTGGCATCAGTAGCAGAAAACACAGTGTAAACAAGCACAAAGGTACCCACTACTTCGGCCCCAAATCCATCTCCAATAGTGTAGCCATGTGCCACAGTGTTGGCACCTCCACCTCCAGCCTTGTATAGGTCTGGCTGGAAGCCCTTCACAACTCCAGCACCAACAATTGCCCCAAGGCTCTGAGCAATGATGTACAGAATGGTTCGTGGAAGAGAAACCTTCCTTGCTAAAAATAGGCCAAAGGTAACTGCAGGATTGATGTGCCCTCCTGTACACATACAACAGCAGAAAAGGCTTCTGTTAAGAAAAACATCATAACTTTTACTTAGAAGCAAACTAACCATATCAAAGATTTCTCTTATTTCAGCATTTACTGTTATCTCTTAAGCATTTATAGACCACAACTCTCAGCATTTTCACTGTTAACTTCTATTAAAAGCAAACTAACTGTATAGTATACCGATTTCTCTCATCTCTCAGCATTTAGTGCTGTTGCAATCTTTAAGTATTTAAAGGCCATTTTGTGATGCAGACCTGATATTCCAGCAGTGCAGTAGACCAGAATGAAGATCATGCCACCGAAAGCCCATGCAATACCCTGAATGCCTATGGTGCTGCATGCATTGGGAGTTTTAGTAAACTGAGCCAAGTTTGATTTCTTCAACCCCATAACAGCAAGGATGGTTATGTAGAGGAAGAGAAAAGTGGCTATGAATTCAGCGATCCCAGCTCTCCAGAAAGACCAGGAGGAAAATTCATGGCCATCAAAGAAAGGAGCAGGGCCTGCCTCCTGATAATCCTTCTCAGGCTCTTGTGCTGAAGTTCCAAGGGGCCTCTCCCTGTATTTGGAGACCCCAACATGAACATCTTCCCTGTTTCCTTCCATCAGAAAGCCGATTTGAAGATCCTGGAACTCGAGTGAAAAAGAAGAACTAAGGAGCACAAGAAGGAGATGCGCTTCAGAGTGCTTTATATGAGCCACACAGCAGGATATAGAGTGTAGAGATAGTATTCTAAACAACAGTGTGCAAATGCTAATCAATTTCCTGCACAGGAATTACAGGCATAAAACACCAACTTAGACAGGGTTTGCTCGGATAAATTTAGTATATAAGACCGTCCATAGCTTGGATTAAGCTTAAAAGGACCCACAATACAGGCCCACCATGGCCGTCCAAGTGATGTTATGTGTAAAATCATGACCAATCTGCCAGATGTTGAATTTAAGAGGTGCCACTCTAGATCTAGCTCTACTGTTCATTTCTAGAGGTGAAGCTCCTCGAGCTTTGTAATTATCGGCCGGAGTTGTTGAAAACCTACACTAGGTGTTACCTCTGTAAAAAAAAAAAACATAAACTGGCATCTGTCATACACCACTGTTGCATCATCCATATCCCATCATAGTCACTTTATTTCCCTCTTTCTTCCTTCGAGTCACATAAGGGGTTTAAAATGCAAAAAGTAAAATGACTAGTAGGTAGTCCGGCATGGCAGTGCATGCCAGGCTTATGCTTAATCCCGAGCTCTTGGTGGGTCTTTTTTTTTTGCAGAGTTCTGCTTTATTTGGTTTAAACATGATGCTTTAATCCTGCCTGCCGCTGTAACTACATGTGCTATAGCCATGATACTGCCCACACACATGTTGCTTTGCTTCTGAGCTACCCTAACTTTAGTAAGCGCTTAGATTCTCGTACCTCCTCTATTTCCCCTGAATTTGGAGCTGCATTAAAATGCTGATTCCGTGCCGCTACAGAAAATTACTTGCATAAAACCGATCTGATCAATCCACTGATCCACATACAAATGCAACTTTTGAAATTTTACAGTGTACCTGATTACCAAAAGCTCGAAGCGAGGATTAACCTAATTTGATCTGAGGTAAGAATTTGTCCTATATGGATTCAACGGCAATCTGAAATGTCCTTTCTGCTGCGCAGAGGCCAACCAATGCGAGGACAAGGAAAAAAGCTTGGCATCTCCTCAGAGCTGCTCTGAGTTGTCCTTGAGTCACGCTCCTGGCCAAAAACCCTAAAAGCCTGCAGATCCTTGTCTTCTATGCATTCTTTTTTTTCCATGGATAAGCATTCTACCAAGAATGTAACTAATGGTTCTTCTACATGAGTGGAGGATGAATCATTATTTTCCGAAGGGGTGAATAAGTGGCGTGGTGAGCCGGCGGGCCACGAGCGGCGGAGCTGCAAGCGGCGCGGCAAGCGAACCACGCCGCAGCCGGGGTTTTTCACGGCGAAAAACCTGACTCACGAAATTTTTCCAACGAAAAAAACTTTGGCATCAAATTATAGCTGTTAAAAATTTGATTTCCGGCCAAAAGAACTGCGTGGCAGGGCTGCCCGATCTGGCGGCAGCATTCCCTCGCCGTCGGTAGCCCCGCCGATGTGTTCTGCCCTTCACTGGCAGCGCCGCCTGATCGGCGGCGACTTGCCCCCTCCGCCGGTAACTCCGCCTGAAAATTCAACAAGATTTTTCTGCTTGCAAGATGGAACTGAAAAAGGCTTTAATTTGATGGTGATGTTTTTTTCTTTCTTAAAGAATAGTCTATGTGGCCTATTTTGTTGGGCACTATCTTGAAAACAATGCAAATGATAAGTGTGAATCTACTTCATTTTCTTGCTCTTGGGAAGGAGATAAAGTATGCCAACACAATAGCTCAAAACTAGTGCATTTAACAGCAAGCAAAGGGTAGCACGTGAAAGAAATGATCATCGATGACTCTGCCCAGCCTCTATCAATTTTCAATTGGTCATCAACATCGTAGCCCAACTGGCTTAGATTGCAACAAACCCATATGAAGTTGATATGTCTGAATCTGAAATCTGGTATGATGGAGTCGTCATTTTTTTATGCCCATGGAAGGCATTCCACAATTATTGAGCAATTATTGATTGCATAGCACAATTCAAGAACTAGGTTGGCAAGGTAAGTGTTGAAAATAAACCAAAAAAGTGAACTAAGATGAGTTTTTTTTAACATCCTGTGGTTTATGGAATAAGTCGTTATATATGCCAAGTGAAAATTTGGCGGGGAAAGTTTTTGGAATAACGCCTCCAAGATAGTCATGTCATAATAAGGGACATCTCTTAGTAAGCAAATGAAGTGATTGTTAACTTGCTATTAAGTCTTGCAACTTAATCCTTGATCTAAGGAGACAAACAATTTAGAACCGAATTGAAGTATATTTTATCGTCCATAGAGACCAAGAAGCCTATGGGATCCAATAACAAAAAGAGGTAAGCCCATTACTATGGAGAATTAAAAACAGCATACCCGTGAAGGGTTTTTGCGAGAAATTTGTTTACAGTAATTTATGAATATACACGTCAATATGTTCTCGATGAACATGGCTAGTTTCGTTGGTCAAGAACCTCCATGATATATACATATATATATAAATGCTAGTACCCATTACAGACATCTGCAAAAAGTACATGTAATGACTAAGTATAAGTAATCAAACTGAGATATTTTGCTCTGATGACTACCACTCCATTTTCAAGTGACTCGCGCCATCCATCTGTATGTTTCAATTTGAGATGATGTGCATTTCTACGAATAGAGGCAACTATTATATGCGTCGTATGCAGCAAATATACCAAGAGGTATTCATGCGTGCCACGAAGCAATGTAGAATTAATATACTCTTGTAATATTCTGTCTTAATATGTCTAGCACAATAACAGGGGGTTATTTTTAGATTTTTATACGTTTTTTCACATGGTTTTTCGATGATTTTGTTGTTGTATTCGTTGAGCTGTACTAAATAGTATTTCTAGAGTCCACCCTTTATGGGCATGTGTTTATGCATGAACACTGTGCATGTGTATGCATGTGCATGTGCATGTGTATGCATGTTCATATTTAGATGAGGCACAAAAGGGAAGAATTGAGAAGACATGCAGAATTGAGAATATACACACATCTACTTCCAAAGAACCAATTTTGCTATGTTGAAGAACTTCATAGAAAGTATATTCTTGCTTGGTCGCAGCTTGAGCATTCCTCCTAGTCTTTGCAATGGAGTTTGTACTTTCCTCAGAATCTATTTGCCTCTACATCCTCCATTCCATCATTGTGTTCCAATGATATTTTGTTCAAGGATATGATGGGTTCAAATCCCATCCCATAATAGATTGTATATTTGATATTGTTAATCACATGGTGGCATTCTCTTAGTTTTGATACTTAAAAACACTTATGGTTTGCTTGAATTTTCACTTTTATATAACACAAACCATTACATCCAACAATTCTAAATTAAAACCCCCATAAAACCCCCTTTGATTTGGGTGCATATTTACACGGGAGACGATGTAGGGCAGCGAGAGCCCCTTTTATACCCCTAAGATAGTATAACACATGTATGAAAACAGCACCATTGAGTACAATACCTCAAACCTTATAGTATTTTTTAGTTCTTGTTATACAATATAAAAAAAAAATTGTACGAGCATACCCCCACAAACAAGGATTGCTATCTATGGTTTAAATCAAGGCATAAGTTGTGAATATGCCCATCCAACAGCTCTCGTTGCTCAGATGAATATCCGCCCAAACCAAAGGGGGTTTTAGGGGGAATTTAATTTAGAATTATTTGATGTAATGGTTTGTGTTATATAAAAAAAAGAATTGGACCCCTTCGGGGCCCACAAAGAAAACACGAAGATTAAAAGCCATGAGAAGAGATTGTGAAAAGTCAAGCACACGTTTTTAAGTATCAAAACTAAGAGAATGCCATCATGTGATTAACAATATATCGAATACACAGTCTATTATGGGATGGGATTTGAACCCATCATATCCTTGAACAAAATATCCTTGGAACACAATGATGGAAATGCTCAAAAGAGGCATCCCCAAGACACTAGCATTTTAAAGCTAACTCTGGAAACATATATCTAGATAATACTTCAAGAGGGTAATGTAACACGTCTAGTGTTACACGACCATATTATCAGCCATATATGGATATCATAGGCCTATTATCAGTCATCGTATGCCTATTTAAACTCCATTCATGTCACATTTATCCTTTTCTCATTTGCTTCGTCTTATTAAAGTCCCAATTGCACTGGTACACGTCAAGCTGGCACACTATTGGTAGCAGGTCAATCCCATACAACACTATTTGCATATTCATTTACCTTTGAAGAGACATAGAATGATAGCTTCCACCTGAAGGGGTGCACATCGCCTATGGATTGAGACAAGCCGATGCACCCGGGAGGCACTCGAGGACATGATCTGTCAATGTTACCAACAGGGAACCATTGAAGATCAATGCCATGCACTTCAAACCTGACCATCATTTTATTATATCCAAGCACGATATGTTCAGTTAGTTGTGCCTGGCCAGCCATTGAATGAGCTATTGGACACAATGCCTGGGGGCTTGCTGGGCTCATATCTTCAAGAGGTGATGGATACACGGACTCAACTGTAGCTGTCGGTGCGGTATTGAATGGCACTATATTATTGTACAGTATGCCAACAAACTTATTACTGCCAAGGTTTTTCCCTCGAAAACCATTCGAGGCGGGGGTTTTAACCTTGACTGTAATCGGCTTGTTGCTCTCTTTGTTTAGGTCCCATAGGCCAATTGGTCTCCATGGACGATAAAAAATCTATTCTATTATATTCTATTCTATTCTATTCTATTCTATTCTATTCTATTCTTTATTCAAATGTGGAAAATAAACATGCATTCGAAGTATGAGTCCTCTTTCACATGTTGAATCTCTAGTTAGATGGTTTATCTCTTTGGTCTTGTGCCTCATGATGTATACATGAAAAATAACATAGTGTATAAATTAACCATGATTCAATTAAATTGGAATTATGTCTTCTCTAAAATCACGCCAGCATGTGGTTGTTTTCTAAGGGGCCTTTATTTTTTTATTATCTGTTCTTTGTACTTGACAAATTACATAAACATTGCATTTCTCTTCTGTCTGTTATATGGAACTTGAGATATGTAACAAAAAAGGGGCAAATTATTCAAATTCATGACATCACAATCCTCGAGCATTGACACAAAAATAATTTGATAAACATTCTACAATTTTGTTTGGGTAAGAACAACCTCAAAACTATGGATACATGAAATGAATATCAATTAATATATTCAAAAAAAAGATTTCCATGTTATTCCACATAAGAAACAAGGTCATCTTCCATGTCAGCTGTTTTGTCTAGTTCTGGATGCAATTCTAGCACTTTATGCATTGTCATCCCCATAACCAGATTATTTATAATCTAGGGGGTTCACATTTGTTGGACATACAGAACATGTGTGTTCAACTATAGGTGTTTTTTTTACCATTTTACGTAGGCATACTTACCATTAGGGGGGTTCTTGATACGAAACTAGAATAAATACCATTAAATAATAAGCAAAGAAGCAAGAAACTGTAATCCAAGTCCAATTCTTAGGATGCTCGTCCATCCTACCGGACTCAATCTATGCAGGAAACCTCTATCCCATCTTCACAATATAGAATTTGTAAGTCTCAAGCTATGGAGAATAGATTGGAACACAAGGTAAGGCTGGCTTGAGAAAAAATGATTGCATAAGCTCTAGGCTGGATCGCATGAATCTTGATATGATCACATATTTAGGCGAAATTAGGGCCTTTTCCCCGAGAAACCTCTTAGCTACTGAAATATCTGTATCCAGATCAATTTTCGAAAGATCCGCTTAAAGATGGTGCAGCAATCGTTTGTAACGAATACAACTCAAATACAACTCTATTATCAGCCAGTTCATATAAAATTAAACTACATTTTCCATAGCTACGGGTTGCTAAAAATAAACCACTTCCATCCACATAAGTTGTCCCCTATATTTCTTGCAAATCCTTGTTGAGCTTGAGCCGCTCCCCCGAGCCAGTATTAAGCTGTAACAATCCTTCCCTTCCCGAGATTGAACGTCCGCGTCAATCTCGAAAAAAAAATTGTTTCATCTTATTTTCTTTAAAAGATGTTATTCAAGTTTCTTTAGGAATCACCTCAAATCTTTTAGAGGTCTCTCATCTTGATTCATTTAGATAAGATAAGATAAGATAAGATAAGATAAGATAAGATAAGATAAGATAAGATAAGATAAGATAAGATAAGGTAAAGTATTTTAGCATCCACAAATTCCCAATCGGGTTATGGGACCAGACAGAACGGAGGAATGAATTCCCAGCAAACAATCAAAACTATAACAAACCAAAATTATCCAACAAATATACATGTACAACTAGGGGCCTGCATGCATAAGCTCTGTACGCAACAATCATCCAGGGATTCTGAGGCCAATGATCTCGAATTATTGCGCGGCCACTCCTATACAGAGCCCATTTCTTCTGTGCTCTTGCTTCCTTGACCTTACGTAATTCTTCGTGCCGGTGAGATAGCTGCAAAGGAGATAAGTCTTCCTGAACTGCGAAATGAGTGTCCTTAAGGCAATTACCATGCTGCAACATGAATAGTCTATCGCGATGTGAACGGGACTGGATCAAAAGATGCCGAGGGCGATCTAGTCTCTGTGCTCCCACCCGCTTAGCTGTAAGAACGCCTGGAGCCTGAATGCTCATCACCTTCTCAAAAAGCATTTCTGCCTCCTCAATATCAGTACCTACACCCGTCTCAGGTAGCCCCATGATGCGGAGGTTTAGATCCCGTGCTTGTTCTAAAGAGTCCTGGATGCAATCCTCAACGTCAGTCTGGGTTTGTGTACCCATATCCAATGCAGTTGGCACATCAGTCTGGACAGGTACAACTATTGTGGGGGTGTGTACTTCTGCATCGACGTGTGTGTCAGCATGATGGGGTACATCACCATCTTGCAAGGCAGACTGTAGATAGGCCTCTAAGGGGAATTGTAGTAGACGTGCTACCTGTGCCCAATCTTCTATGGGGACCTGGGCGAGAGTATCTGTGTAGGTAGTGGAGGTTTTAAGTGATTTGAGTGTAGAGGCGATAGTGGAGGTATCGAACTGGGGCGGCGGAGCTGGGGGACTTGGGGTGGAGGACGCGTTGCATCGGACGTAGGTGGCTGCTGATGAGAGGACTTAGCTTACCGTGCCTTATCCTTCGCTTTGCGTGCCATATGTGGCAACGGCAACAACAACTACAAAAGGTCAGTGTGGCAACAACAATAAGGACAGGGTGGCAGGGCGATGGGGCAACAACAACTACAGCACGGAGCAGACTCTGCGGCAAAATGGATAGGCCGGACTGGCTGGGATTAGAGCAGAGGGGCTAACAAAACAACTGGAAAGCCGAAGCTTCTGAAGGCCAATCCAACAGACACACAATTACTACAGAAAAAGAACCATACTAAGCAACCCTGAGTCGATCTGATGGAGGGGCATGTGCGCGAAGCTCTGCTTGCCCGTCTAAGACTTCATGGCCAGCGTGATGAACTGGACCTGGCTGGAATTGGACAACAGCAAGACCTTGTGCGATTGAGGCTCGGATACCAAGGTGGACGATCCCTGCGCTATCGCTTGATGCTCCCTGTAGGCGTGGATCTGCACGGGCGGCTTAGGCTAGAGAGGTTCATGCCAATTCTTTTAGAAATGACTTTGTAACGAACCTAGCTACTTGAGGAGTTGAGTTTTGTGCTAGAATAATTCAACTCAATGGTAGAGATTCTATCACAACATGTCAGGGATAGGTTCTGTATGTACAAATAATTTATTTTTTTTACGTATAAAGTTGAAAATACGTAGTGTTGGATTAAATATGTATTTCCTGTATTTTACTCTCGCCGGTCAAAAAAACATTTTGCATGTGCGAAATACACTATTTCGCATACGCAAACTAGGTTTCGCATAGGCGAAACAGTAATTTCGCGTAGGCGAGACAGTAATCTCGCGCACATGAAAAAGGAAAAAAAATCGTAATGTTTCGCATGTGAAATACACTGCAATGAGTACGCGAAAGTAGTTTTCGCACACGTGAAACAGAAGAAATTGTGGCACAAAGACGTGAAAACGGAAGTGCGGTGCAAAAAACACTGTTTCGCTCACGCGAAAGTAACCCTCACGTACGCGAACAGTGTACTTCGTGCACGCAAAATTTCAAAATTTCGCGTGCACGAAGTACATTGTTCGTGTATGCGAAGGTCACTTTCACATGTGCAAAATGGTGTATTCCGCATACGCAAAAATTTCGCAATTTTGCATGCGCAAAGTACATTGTTCGTGCACGGGAACTCGTTTTCGCGTGCACAAAACTGAGATTTTACGTACGCGAAAATCTTCCGACGCCAGAATTGTTTTGGTCATATTTTTGACGTATTACACTCCATATTTATGTCGTATCAAACGAAACATACGTATCAAGGTGCATTTAATTAAAATGGAACAAAGCAGAGTTCCATTTTTTTTGGGAAGTCGCTTTTTGGGAAGGCTAAGTTTGGTAAAACACCTAGATGCGCATTTATTACATGATAAATACTGATATTCTTTGTGTGAAGGAAACGTTTAAGTGAATGTTGTCAATGTTGTTTCGTTCTTTGCGTGGTCATTGAAGCCAGATTAGTGAGCGAAATAGGTCAAACTGCCCTTGTTTGGTGAGTAAGTGCTAGATTAAAACAAAACAAAACATAGAGCTGACAATCATTTCCCAAACACAAAATTAGCCATATATTAAACTAGTAATGGGTGCCCGGCGTTGCCGGGCATAAGTACGGGTGTATTCTAGGCAATGATGTAGACACACTTACAATA
>JAANSK020225193.1:0-14260 GCA_011763485.2 Isoetes engelmannii
CTGTGTGGAGAGGAAATAAGATCCGCAGAAATGAAATCTGCAAGATTAAAAGAAAGATCCTTGCGAAAAGTAACAGACGCACACGCGAACTTTGGCTTTTGGTTACGCGAAAACCTTTTCGGATGCACGAACTTTGGGTTTCGGGTGCCCGAAAGTCAGAAAAAGTCAAAATTATCCTTCGCGCGCCCGAAACTTGGGTTTCGAGTGCGCGAAAAAAAAATTTGCGTATCCGGTTTTGAAGGCTTCGGGTGCCCGAAATTTTTTTTTTCCCGGCCGAGAAGAATTTTAAACGTCAATACATATAAAACCTCAAAATACATATTTTTTAACTTTATATGTTTAAAATTTTGCATTCATACGTATAGAACCTATCCCTGCTAAGTACTAACTTGTAATTTGAGATCTGTTAGAATTAAGGCTGATAATAAAATGTATTTACATGCAACTCCACATGTTGAAATTGGGGTTGTCACTATTTGTAGATTTCAAAATGATGGAATAATTTCAGAATAGTGTAACCGTGGTTTATTGATATCACCATTTAATGATGGGGCAAGTTGTAGTAAAGAAATTAATGATGATACGAGTCAGAAACCTGCTCTGGATGAAACTAAACATAAGGCCTTATTGTTTATTTAGTTCTTAGTTATCTCTCTTTAGTAATCTTAGTTCTTAGTTATCTTTTCTTAGTATTTTTGTATTCAAACAGGTTCTTACATATGTTGCGCGTTGTACTCGTTGGTTCTCTTTCTACTATGAGAATACTGCTAGTGATGCAGCTGGTAGTGATTATGTGAATTTTGAAGTGTCACTCTAGATTTAAGGCATCTTGATATCGATAATGATTTTTGCAAAAAAATGTCTATAAATTGTTCTTAATTAGAAGGTGGTAGTTTCAATTCAAACTCTACAATGATTAATATAGGACAGTTGTTCGTGATGGCTACAAATAAGAATTGCATGTTTCTTTCAATTTCAATTATGAATCCTTCGTAGGTTGGAGCAATTCTTGAGAATGTGGCTGCTGCAATTCCAAAACATCCTTGAGGAGTAAACTTTCTGATATTAACTATGTACTTGAGAAGTGAATTCTGCTTGGAATTGTTTTACTGTAATCAATAGAAAAACTTTGATATCCAGTGATTGTACTATTTGATTCAATTGTTTCATTTTGTTGTTTGATTTTTAAATATTTGATTATCTCTCCTTTTTTTAAGACGTATTAGAATTTTGAGGGTATTTGATAGTTTCTCTAATATTATGAGTTTCTCTAATATTATGAGTAAGTCTATGTATAGTGCAGCAAAGGAATTTGTCCAGAATAATATTCTGTAAGAAAACAAATGATTTTTCTCTATGAGCTAAAGAGATAAGCATTTATAATTGAGTAGATTTTAGCAATTTGACCTGTCTTAATCCATTGTTACTGAAATTGCCATATGATAGGAAATAGAAACCACTATAATAAGGATCAAAATATGTGGTTTAATATGGTAGCTTGTTTTTTTTAATCAAATTTTTGGCATCATGCCTAAATACTGACATAGTGAAGGGGGATAACCTCAAAGAAACCCATGACGCCTGCTATCACATGCAATACAACCATTATAATGCTTGTTTTTTGTTTGGTGGTGCAGGTAATAGGTTTCTTTGCTCTATACTCAGTATTTTGCTCTTATTGGACGCTTACTCTAGGTTTCCGAAGACTACTACTATTTTGAATGATTATTTGTATGCTTATAAGCATGTAATTTATGATTATGTGAAGTGGTAACTTTCTGAAACTTGTGCACTCAAATTAAAATATGAAGATGAGGTATAACAGTTTAAGCTTTGATACTATGTAAAAATTTCTTTGTATTAATTGGAAATACATTTTTGCGAGTCTAGAAATGTCTATAAATTTTTGAAGTTTGAATGTCTTGTGACCTATATTTTTGGCTAGAAAATACTATGTCCTGTGCTTAAACACAAACACCTGATTGTGTATAAGACTGCTAATGGTTCTGTTTATTACCTGATTGTGTATAAGACTGCTAATGGTTCTGTTTATTACCTGCCATGGTCTTAAGTAGATGATAGTCTGTTGAAAAAATGGATTAAAGCGTTTTTTTTTTTTCCCTTTTTTTTTGGTGTATTTTGCATCAAAAACAAAGGAATAAAGTGTCCATCATGGCAAAAGAACTATCCATGTCCATCAACTGAACTATTATTACTTTACAATCTAACTGTAAACCTAAATCTTATGTTCGTTTCCTTTGGTAAATGCCACATTAATCAAGTGCCTTTCGAAATAAAGATAGATAACACGTTTTTGTGTAATGAGTATTAAAATACATCTAGCTCTGCTTTATGATTGAGAGTCGCATTGGCTCAAGAAAAGTTATACAGTGTGAGTGCCATCAGATTTAACTGCCCATCAATCCTGTTTTTTAGTTCTTGCATTTAAAAGCTATTCTACATAGGCCAAAGACTTCATAGAAACGCCAAACTTCTATATTTGCTCTCAAGTGCCCATCAATCCTGTTTTTTAGTTCTTGCATTTAAAAGCTATTCTACATAGGCCAAAGACTTCAGAGAAACGCCAAACTTCTATATTTGCTCTCAAGGAGATTGAGCTGAGACAATATTCTAAGGTCTATGAAAAACTATGCGGAACTCTGTTTGATCCTCTTTGCCAAACTCCCAATAGAAAAGCATGGAGGAGAACTTAGAAGGAAAGCAAAACCTCATATGATGAAAATTAAAATCTACAAGAAGGCTTATGTACGACCACGTGCATATTGTTGAGGATCTTAATTAGTTCTTATTTTATTGAGCAAGCAATGTGTTTGATCCCACTTCCAAAGCTACAAAGAAAAGCATGAAGCTGAACTTAGAGGTTAGCAAGACCTCATCTCATGGCAGTCAACAACAAGAATGCATAATCTAGAACCACATGTTGTGTGGCATATTGCCGAGGATCATAAATAGTTCTTACTTTATTCAGCAACCATTGTATTTGATCCTCTTTGCTAGACATTCAAAGCTACAATAAGAAGGATGAAGCAGAACTTAGAAGCAAGAACTCATCTCATGACAGTCTCAAAATCTAGTCCACAACAAGATTCATAATCTACAACCAGATCTTGTTGTGTTGCACATTGTCAAGGATTCTAATTAGTTCTGACTTTATTGAGCAAGCAGGGAGCCATTCAATGACTGTTCCATCCTTTATCTTCTGACTTAATTGTATCTTCCGCTTCCTGGTCCTTGCCACAAGAAACAAGAGCTTGATCCTTCGTTAAATGTAGATCATCACCAAGAAGCAGATGTGGATCAGGAAATCCTTCTTAGCTTGTTAAGCATGAGGAGCATACTTTAAAGCTCTTGTGTCATCACCATAACAAATATTGTTTAGCTCCTTTCTTGCAGGAATTGTCTCATGACATGTTCGTTATGCTGTCTAAAGCATTCCCAAAATGTCCAAAATGTGGTACCACAATAAATGTTTGATATAGTAATAATCCTTAATGTCTGCTACTCGATTGTGATATGAGATGTCCCTCCAACATGATATGCCAGAATCTCATGCCTGTACATCATAATTTCATGCCAATCTAAGTTGCTCCAGTCCGTGATGCATTCGCAGGCCGTTTTCAATCCGTTTTCAATCCGATTCCGGCCAAACACTAAGCAGTTTAAGATAAGGATGCTTCATCTGCAACAAAGGGCCAGAAAGCTTGAACAGCAAAAAGAATTCAGAGGCCCTTTTCAATCCGATTCCGGCCAAGCTCTGAGCAGTTTAGGACAAGGCTTACAGTAATGTAAGACAAAGGTAAGAAGGAAGGGCTTAACTGCTTCTGCAATTCCAACAAGTGTTAATTGCTAGAATGGCCAAGCACGGCAGTTAAGCCCTTTAACCAACAGGCCCAAATCAATCTTTCTGAAACTTGACTCCCACCCCAGCACCCTGCCTCGATCATCAGCATCTGAAGCTAACCTGGAGCAACATCATCGGTGTGGGGCAATTTCAAGGCTGAGATTTAAGCTGCATGAGCCAATTATGCCTTCTCATAAGGCTGCATCAACAGCTAGATCTGAACATCACAAATCCTGCCATTTGAAGATCAATAACATTAACAACCATACTAGAGACTTGCACCTGTGTAAAATTAAATCACATTTACCAGCACTTAATTCCATGGCAGCCTTCGGCGCCACATGAGAACATTGACTCTCATCATTTATAAGCACGATTTTGAGTTCCTGGCCAACTTTATGGAAATGAGATGGAATAGCAACATCATTCCTCCCCTTAATATCCTCAGAAGTGCAGCTGCCTTTCAGTTATCATGTGAAGTATAAGAAGGACTAGCTTCATCCTCTCGGTCTCCCTCTTCCTCTTTTTCCTCAATATCTTCAAGATCTTCAACATCAAAAGTCCATCCGAAGGTTGACTCAACATGGGAACATTTCTCACTTTCCATTGGCTGTTTTGCAGCTATGGCAGCAGCATCCTGAATCTTAAGATCTCTTACACGCTCCCACAGAGGAGGGAGTCCCGTCAGCAAGTGCTCTACAAGATAGTCAGATGTCTTTGCATTCTTAAAAAAAGGATGCTTCAAAAGCTTCTCTGCTGTGTGTCGTTTCAATGGATCCTTACATAAGCAGTGTGCTATCATATTCCTGAAAGACTTTGAGAAACGTTTATCATTTTCATATTGAAGCCCAGGAGTAGGATTTAGCAATTGAATCTGTAGGACCTTGAGAGGGGGGTACTTAGAAAGCGGTGCATGTCCCTGCGCAAGTTCCAATGCAGTAATTCCAAATGACCATATGTCAGCTCTCATATCATATCCAGATATGGGGTCCAATACCTCAGGGGCCATCCAACCTGGAGTCCCAACAAATGTGGATCTCCTTAACAGCTGCCTGTCTGGCCTATCCATATCAAACATGCAAGCTGAAACTCCAAAATCTCCGATTTTTACAATTCCATTTTCAGCAACTAAAATATTCCCGGCCTTAATATCCCTGTGTATATGGCCATGAAAATGTAAATATTCCAAAGCTTTTAAAGTTTCTTTCAGCAAAGTAGCTATTAATGGTTCTTCTAGACCGTTGGGATGAGCGACTCTCATGATGTTCAAGCATGAACCTCCTGCCATGTAGGGCATCACAAACCAAAGATTTTGGTTGACAATGAATGTACAATGAACAGACATGATATTTGGATGGTTGGTTAAACACATTGTTTGCGTCTCACGACGGACCACGTCAAGATCATTTCTACATTTTTCAAGATCAAGACTCTTTATTGCAACTACCTCATTAAAAGGGATGCACATAGCTCGGTACACGGTTGCAGTTCCCCCTTCTCCAATCTCTTCCAATAATTCATAGTCAGATGCCTCAACAGGATACACTTTAGTGTCGCTTCTCCCTTCCTCCATTCCACTTTAATCAACAGGATCTGTCATTTACATGGTATTGATCCTGAGAAATGGAAGATGCATTTCTCAATCCGTGGTTTGCATTGTCCATAAACCTTTTTGACCTTAAGCCAATCACAAAAGCATGCGTTGTCGTAAAATTGCTCAAACATGAGGAAACAGCACCAAAGCAGCGATAACATATGGTGCAACAGCATTACTGCTTCTTCTTCAAAACATCCTTTTCTGTGGTACCACAGAACACACCAGTATGGAGATCTTGAATTCCTGTGGGTTGAACAGATATATTAGAATTTGCTACTTCATTTTCTGCTTCTATTAAGCCATCTCAATCACAGGGATAAGATTGGCTGATAAATATATTTATTTTTTGTACTTTGTCATATGTCTAAACTATATCAACTATGCAGGATGGATTGACAATGTCAAGAAGAAAATATACTAGAATGAATGCCAAAATGCCTAGGTAATCTTTGTACATACAGCTTGCATTATCCACTGGTAAAAACATCATGGGTTGTGCTAGAGTTTACTCACTGATGCATCATTTGTTATCGACTGCAGCTCTGCATTTGTGGCATGGTATGCCTTTACTGGCTTAAAAAATGCCACCTTAAGAAACCAGAAAGTATAACAATATTTGTCCAATCCAACTTATGCCTGCATACAGTGCGTTTCAGAAAATGTTAGAATAACGGTTAAGAAAGAAGTTGCTAGAATTGACAAAATCTATGAAGACATGGGGCAAAAGATCCAGCTTCAGGGCAAGGATAAGACAATACATCAATCTACAATAGATAAACAAATATTTTTTAGCCTTACTGAAGAGTAAAACCTGAAGCGCCGGTGTGGAGAATGCAAATGGCAAAGGACGATCTGGGTTTCTTACGACGGTTCCAGCAACGAAAAAAGCTAAATTTTTTTCAGCCCTACATTTCAGAGATCAATATCTAATGGTTTACATATCCTCGTACCCTTTTTTTTTTTTTTTTTTTTCTCTCCACAAAGTAAAAGGCTTTCGAAAAATAGGATAAAAGGCCAAAAAATGGCAAAAAGGCTCTAAAATAAACTATATATGCGCTCGCATTCATCTTTGAGAGCACAAATAGATCATGGAGCAAAACAAGCGGTCTTCTAAGTTGCTCAAATCTAAATCTGATCTGGGTACAAGTAGCATCCATGGAACGGGTTATGAGGAGGTGTGGAAAAGGAGAAAGGCGCTACGAAGGTTGAGATCCTCAGTCTCCACTTCAGATCTATCGAAGCTAAAAGTGAAGCTAAATGAAGACGATTTTACAAAAATAAGTGGATCTTCAAATAAGGCTTTACAGCAATACAAGAAATTTATCGCGGCATCCAAGGCCGTCGCAAACATTTCTCTCTCCAGCTTTTCATGTATTAAGGGAAGTGATTTCCCTCCATTGGCCTACTTACTGGCCGGAATTATGTTTGCCAGCATATGTGTATGAATAGAGGAAGGGGAGGAAGAGGAGGTGTGCTTTAAGCCCACTTATCCCATAGAATCTTAGACAAATTGGTGGGATATGCAAGCTCAGCTTCCAGCATGCCAAAAATTCTAATGTATATACTCCTTGTTAAATAACTCTTTAGAAACTCCATACACATATATATACATATTATAATTTTATTCATCAAAATCATACATTGTTATATCTTTAAATTTCATAAGTCGTAACCATACATTGTCATATCTCCAAATTTCATAAGCAAGCTCGGCTTCCAGCAGCACGCCAAAATTTCTATTGTATAGACCACTGTTAAATAATTCTTTAGCATCTTATATATTATTCATCAACAGTACATTGTTATATCTCCAAAATTTATTTGCAAAAGATTTTATCTGATATCGTGTAAAGATTCTACAACCCATTATATTCATTTTAAACCTTGTTATGGAAAAGCCCTTTTATATTAAGTTTGAACCCATACATTTTTCTATCAGACACAAATTTAATGGGTTAAAGCTCCATTGGCCTGGCATAAGTTCTACTCCCGGCCATAGATACTGTATACCATCGCACACATCATTGCACACCCCAAATTTAACCAAAAAAATAATAATAATAGCAACGTAATAAATAGTAGGTCGAAATTACTGTACTGTTTTGCCTGTTCTATTTCCTCGATCGCCCTATATCAACAAATATACAGATTCAGCAAAGCCGAAGCCCCCGGGGTTTGTGTTACGTTGTGTCTCCAATCCAATCGCCCTATCAAAGTCATGGCTTAACCTTTGCAGGAAGATGAATGCTTCGGTCTACATTCTGCTTAGGCAGAGGAGCTATTGCAGCCATAGCTGAGGATATATGCCGGAGCAGAGAGCAGGTCGCCAAAGCAAAGAGCTTTGTTTTCTCTCTTTGAGTCACATGTAGGGCTAAAAATAGGGGATTTGAGCTCGGATCACCGAAGCAAGGGAAGAAACAAGATTGGAGCTCGGAATCAAAGCAGCAAGAGACGTCGCTAGAAAGAATAGAAGCATGTGCTATAGAGGCTATGGCCTGGAAAGCAGCAAGAACACAGCTGCAGATTATCAGCCAATGCCGATTGATTTTTTCAAGCTTTCAAGCTAATGTTGTTGGGTAAGAGCATGCTAGGGTGTACCACTTTTGGCACCTCCCAAAGTACATGCTCAGAGTGCTTAACAGCTGAGTACTTTTTTGTTTTTCTTTTTATTATAAGCAAGTCAAAATTTAAAAATACAAATAAAAAAACACATTAGTTTTCAACGTAAGATCAAGACATTGACTTTAAAATCAAAGAGGGCTACATTCGCATTCAAACTCAATGTTTAATAAGACCTTATCAAGCCCTCAAAGTACCCAGTGTTTAGGTACTTTTCTGATTACTTTCTGGGGCCCCAATAGATACAAAAACTGGTACACCCTAGCATGCTCTCACCCTGTTGCTATATTTCTATTGTTCAAGCAACTTTCTAAGGCCAAGCTTCCAGACCAGAAGATCTGGCATAGCCAAGATCACGTTCGTACTTTCGACCTACAGGGGGAGATGAGGCATTCCACCCTCGTAAGATCTCCCGCCAACGCACCAGCTTTGGCGGCACTCGCCGCCTCGGCTGGAGGCATGCCTCAAAACCCAACGGGGCCGAATGCCCCCTCCCCCCTCTCCCGTCGATTATATAGTACAAAATTGCAACCTGCACGATGACTTACACACCTCCATGCAACCTAAAGCTTGCAAAAAGGCCTTAATGTGGTGTCAGTCAAACAGGTGCTATTTGCTCCCATCACAAAAAATATGTCATTTCATTAAATAAATTTCACACCTGTTGCGGCACCATCTGTGATTATTTTGTAAATCCTATTGCCGCATTCGGATCCATAAAATTTATATCACCGCAGATGAGACAAACAAAGCTCTTTATTGCACGGTTGCAGACAATGACCAGTGTTCTTATGCCTCGTGTTGCACAGCCACAATAGCCATATAAACTCTTTAGTATTTTCCATTTTTCTCCTAACAACTCATTGTCGTTATCCATTCCTAATTTGTAATAGCCTTTGTTGTACCCAACCGGACTAAATGCATATAGGTCATCCATTCTATACCCTTGCTCCGGCTGATCCGAAGGATGGTGAATCTGCATACACCTAATAATAGTGAACTTGAAGCAGTAGGCGCATGCCTTCTGTCTTCTATTGAAGTACCTGCACTTCATAGCTTCCACAATTACATCATATTAAAGTACTACAAAATGTATAAATTGCTCTCATCAAGTGATTGACTTGGTTGGTTTGTGAACGGGGTCGAGGCATGTATTTTATGCTATTTATAATAAATAAATTGCAAATCAGATAACAGTTGACGATGAATAAATCACATTTTGATCGATCACCAAATGGCAATGATTGATCAATAAATCAATCATTTAGTGCCGCATTACAATCAAGAGGAGACAAATATATCATCTGAATGGAAGCCTGCTACCTCCATCATCACTTCAACTGACAGAAACTGTTGTCCAAATACCACACTGGATTCCTCAGTATTGGTCCCTTCTACTACTAAAGATCTTCCTGGTGATAATGATAGGAGTTATAAGTTCATGGAAAATATTGGTGAGGAAGCTATGGTAGAGTTTTTTCAAGTGGATAGAAAAAATAAGACTCATGTTTCTGCAGGTTTAGAGCTGGCTGGGAAGGAGTTTGATTTGGGATAGGACGCTACTTCAAACATGGTTGGTACCATGTCTACTTCCCAATTTGGTGATTGCAATGTTATTTCTCAAATGTGTACATGTGGCAATTTGGCTTCCCCATCTCCAAATACCCACCTGAATTCAATAGGGAATTGTAAAAGGAATGAAAAGCAAGATCAATCTTATAATCAGCCTGAGATTCCCCCTACCATTGTTGGTGCACACACCAATACACATGAAATTGCCCCCAACTGTAAAGCTGATCTAGGGAACTGGAAAAAGAGAGCTAGGAAAAAGAATAAAATTGCTGAGGATAATACTCTTATCCGTAACCTGTCTAAAGTGGCCTATTTCCACATCATGTTGACTATAATGGTCCTGCCAAATTTACCAGAAGTAAGGAGGACACTTCTGCTGAGATTCTGAACAAAATCATAATCCAATGAAAGTTCTTTCTTGGAATTTGAGGGGTATTAAGGGCCCAACAAAGAGAAGAAGATTTGTAGCCAACATTAGGCAGTACAAAGCTGACCTTATCCTTCTTCAAGAGCACCATCTTCCATCATTCGAGGCCAAGAATTTAGCAACATGGATCCAAAATGGTGCTAACT
This sequence comes from Isoetes engelmannii, assembly GCA_011763485.2. Taxonomy (NCBI): domain Eukaryota; kingdom Viridiplantae; phylum Streptophyta; class Lycopodiopsida; order Isoetales; family Isoetaceae; genus Isoetes; species Isoetes engelmannii. Next base: position 10,224 of record JAANSK020225193.1, read on the forward strand.
CTTCTGTTATTGAAGCTAATGGCATCAAAGGTGGTCTTGCAATGATTTGATTTAACTTAAAGGTGTTAGAGTCCTACAACAGCCCAAACTCTAGGTGGCAGTTTGTTATTTTTGAACATGCAGGCCAAGACATAGGAGTAATCAATATTTATGCTTACACTGAGCCTAATGACGGAGAAAACTTGTGGCAAAATATCCAGTTTTCTATTTCTCAAGAACCTCAAATTGACTGGGTCATGGCTGGAGACTTTAACAACATTCCTCAGTGGGAATGAAACTTGAAAAACCACATCAATATGACAGTTGTTGAGAGAAATAGTTGGAATAATCTCCTTTCTCAATTCATGCTCTACTATGTTCCTTGTTTCAACCTCAACATTCTCCTGGTCAAATAAGAGAAAAGTTGAGGATAGGACGTATTGAAACCTACACAGGGTCTATATTTCTAATACTTCATCTAATCTGCTAGCTAATTGCAGTGTTACCGGAGATGAAGGGGCCACTCTTTCGGACCATCAATCCATCATGATGGATTTCAAGGAGCCAAGTTTACACAGAAACCATCTTTGTTATCCAATGCCAAATTTTGTCAGGATTTCAGGGAGTTTTACTTCCTTCCTTCCTTCCTTCCTTCCTTCCTTCTAACCAGAAAAGATCCCAAAACTTAAAGCAAAAAAAAGCAAAAGGTTGGAAAAAAAGTTGGAGCATGAAAGCAAAAAAGATCAGAGAGCATACCAAACTCGAGCTTTTTGAACAGTCAAAACTGTGAGGCAATTAATGATGGATGATTATAGCAATGTCAGGCTTCATGAAGAAGAAAATAGACTGAAAATTGAAATCAAACAACTCGAAGAATATCATGCTAGAGGGGTTGCTCTTAAGGCCAAGATTGCTTATGCTAAGGAGTTGGATAATTCTTCTTATACCTTCTTTTTCAAGAAGGCTAAGCAGAGAATTATCAACAATGCCATTATCCAGGTAACAGAAGACAATGGCAACACTATTATTGATGATCCTTTTGTCAGGGATCACTTCTTCAAAAATTACAAAAACCTATTTCAAGAAAGTAAAGGACAGGATGAAATGGTAGATGCTCAATTCCAGATCTTCAGCTCTCCAACACTCTCAAACTATGACAGATAAGGTGCTTAATTGTCCTAACGAGAGTGAAATTTACAAAACTCTGGTTAAAATGAAGCATGAGAAAGCTTCTGGGCCTGACGGATTTTCTCCAGAATTCTATATTGAATTCTGGGATATCCTGAAACATGATTTATGCCTTATTCCAAAGAAAAATACCCCTTTGCTATAAATGATTGGAGACCAATCTCTCTCACCAACACCACCTGTAAAATTGTGGCTAAAATTATTACTGACAGGATCAAATCTCATCTTAGAAAACTATTTCTAATTGCCAGTCTGCCTTCCTACCCAAGAGATTCATCTTGGACAACTATGTGGCAGCTAATACGACTTTGTGCTAGAATAAGATTTCCAAGCAAAATTGACTTCTATTGAAATTAGACTTCAAGAGAGTATATGACTGCTTTAACTGAAACTTTATGGAACATGCTATGGATTGTGTAGGTACCCACTCTCTTCTCATCCGAAGAATTATGGGTCTGAACATTAATGTCTATTCTGCTCTTTATATTAATGGTTCTCCTACTGATTTCTTCCCAATCAATAAAGGAGTTAGACAAGGATGTCGTTTAGCCCGTTATATATTTCTCACTGTTAGCAGAGATTCTTGCAACTCTAATTTTCTGCCTCCAGTCTGCTAAGCACATTGCTGGTCTTCAGATGCCTGAAGGCACTAAGCAACTCATTGTGCTGCAATATGCTGATGATACCAGAGAATACAGTTCTAAATAACTTCTTTGACTTCATTAACATCTTTGGCATAGCATCTGGGGTTCTCAATCTCGAAAAGTGCTCCATTCTTTGGGATGACCCTGTTTTAGGTATCAACACTAGAGGCATCAAAATAGTGCAGCCTAATGAATGTGTCACGCTGCTTGGCCTACTACTCTCAACTAATAGCAATATTAAAGGGGCCTAGGATGGTATCATTATAGAATAAAAAAGAAAGTAAATGGTATTAGTAAAAAATTGTCTAGAGCAGGCAGGATCATTATGGCCAATTCTATTTTAGCCAACACTCACGTTTACTTCTCATCTGTCCTTATAGCTGATAAAAAATCTTATAACCTTATAGAAAAGTGTGTTAGAGACTTCATTTGGGCTGGCCTTCATTGTCTTAAGTGGAAGGAGCTAGCACATGATAAAGATCAGGGTGGATTGGGGCGCAAATCTTTTTTTAAACAAGCTCAAGCTTTAGACGTAAAGTTTGTTTAGAAAGCTATTCATGGTCATATTTGGCCTGCCAAGGATTTTATCAGATACTGGCTGAATAGGAGTAAGCCTTTCAACAGAAGTAAATGTCAACCTTCAAAGCTGGAAACAACACTCCTAATCTCATGAGGAAACTCTTCAAAGCATAGAATATTGTTGCATAGGTTTTTGATCACAAACCCTTGACTGATAATTGTGGCTCCTTCTCTATTTTTTGGTCCCCAGTTCTGGCAAAAAATGCTTTCTCTTCTCTAGCTGAGGAACACCCCAAGACGTATAGAAAATGGGAGAATGTTGATGTCCCAATCCTTTCTGACCGTTGGTACAGAGATAGATGGAAAACTTGGATTGAAATGAGTAACCTTAGCATATCCTTGAATACATACAAGTTAATCTATAAGCATGTTTTATCTTGCCTTAATGGCATCAATTTCTGTACCATGGCAGAAGGTATTAATTGGGTTCTAGAGAGCACCAAAGAATATAATGTGTCCAAAGCTTATAAGTTGATCTCTGATTGTAAATCAAATAGCCTTTCTCTCAGATGGAATATTGCATCCAATGAGTTCATAAGGATGTTAAAGAACTGTTGGAAAGCCTATTGCCAACCAAAAGTCCAAATTATGGCCTGGCTTTCTCTACATCTTGCAATCCCTTCAAAATGCTATGTAAAGAAGAGACTGCATAATAATGATATTACTTTTGATGTTACATGTGACATGTGCAAGGGGGCACCTGAATCAGCTTGTCGTATCTTTTCTTGCCCTAGACTTACACCCTTCTGGGATTGGTTTCGTGATATCACCAACAATGAAGGTTATAGAATTGTTTTCAAATAACTCAAATAGTCAATCCTTGGGAGGGAGAAATATGTTTGTCAATTCTTTGATGCAAATTGCCATGTGGAGTATTTGGAAATACAGAAATGCAATCTCAATTGGAAAAAGAAACATGGGTATTGCAACTTTGAACCTGCTTTTCATGGTTGAAATGTCTGCTGCTACTATGTCACATAGGTCCAAAAGGAAAGAGGCTTTTGATAGCAAATGGCTTGTCTTTGATCAATTTGTTGGTAGCTCTAAGTTTTACAAATGTAATCATTTCAATCTTTTGTTTGATGACTCAGTGGTCACCCTCAAATTGCTGATCACAGGTGACAATGAAGCATGGTTCCAACTAAACAGCTTGGTGCAACACTTAACTCCTCCAAATTTAGGGCCAATTGTTGCTAGGTTCAAAGGCATTCTCTTAGATGGCTATCAAGCATGGATCTTGGATATTCTGCTTTCCTCCTTCAATACTTTCATGTCCATTGATCAATTCCTGTCTTTTAGAAATAGCTATTATTATCATCTGGAAAGATTCGTGGCTGAGGGAACCAGTGCTTTTGCGGAAATTAACTTTCATTTTCTCTGGTTGATTGTCTCCCTTTACAGTTGGAATGATATTCCTTGGAACTATCTCCCAAGCCTGCTTGAGCTTAACAATGGCAACACATATGATTATTGCATTTGGTTACAGGACGAAGAGATGTAAGAAGAGAGAAGAGATCATGCAGAATCTCTGCATGTGCTTTGCTGACATGAACTTATTGTTCACACGGGGGCATATTCACACGGGGGGTGACTCCGGGCAACGAGAGCTGTTGGATGGGCATATTCACGACTTATGCCTTGATTTGG
>JAANSK020225303.1:0-14257 GCA_011763485.2 Isoetes engelmannii
TCGATGCATCGATTGCCTATGCCACGTCAGCTTTTCGCGCACGTCTGACGTGGCATAGGCAATCGAACGTCAGACGTGCGCGAAAAAAAATAAAATAAAATAAAATGTCAACGCCTGGGCAATCGATGCATCGATTGCCGTGGCGCATATGGTCCAAAAAAAAATAGCCAATAAAGACCCCGTGATAAGACTGTGATGGGCTACTGATTCATGATGTTGCTCCCCTGTACACATTTACATGAATGGGCCTTGGGGACCTTTAGGGCCTCCTCCAGCATTTACGACTAATCAAAGGGAAATATATAGCTTTTTTGGCCCCACATTAATTCCCTAGTGTGCTTCTACAGACGTTTGAAGTAGTTGCACGTCGTCTTATATACTAGATGCTAGCATAACATATGTAATTGTTTGAGCAGGAACTGCAAGGACATGTAATTTGATGTGCACATATTTCTTGGTAGGCTCATTACTATCCAGGATTTTCACTCAAAAACCCTTTTGGGGGGGGCGTTTAATCTTAAGTAGTGGGGTGGGTTTTAATCTTAAGTAGTGATGCACCACTTTATGGATCCATCTATACCTACCTATTTATTGTATTGTGCCATATAGACCTTTGATCTTCGTAATTGGTAAAAACCAATCCAATTATCTGTTGAATTAAGTTCAGATGGATGATTACCTGTATGATATAGTTAAGCTAAATAGTACAGGTTAACTTGCAACAGAGGTTGTGATGATCCATTAGTGGAGATGAACACCACCATAGGTTATAAGGTGACCATTAGTGAAAGTGAATACCTTATTCTTATTTTGTATACTCAATAGTTCAATGGTTGAAATGATTTAAGCCATTATATTTAGGAAGTCAACTATTGCCACGTTTGAACCATTCCGCGGACATATCATTTGGAGCCAAATTTGAATGCTCGGCCATGGCTACACCGTCGGAGCAGATCAAGAACCGTCGGACCTCAAGAGTCTACTTAATGCAAATGATCTGCTCTTTGTGAGTGGATCAGGCAATGAAAACTTAAGATGGATAAGGGGGCTATAATGTACTCGAGCCAAGTTTAATTTCAATAAGAGACTGAATAGTGCTCTCCTAAGTATTTAAATTATTGTTGTATTGTTGATAGAAGGTTGAATATATTACATTGCATTAGAAAGGTCTGGACATTTTGTTTCTTTTACGAAGTGGTATCGGAGCTCATTGGTTCTAGATGGCAAGCATATTTGGTGCAAGTATGCTCAATGCAGTTGAAGTGTATTAAGGGGGACCTGAATTCCAGATATGGAAGAACCAGATCATTCATATTCTGGAAGTGGAGGACTTGTGGGAGTTGGTAGACACTGATGGAGATGACAATGTGGAAAAGGAGACGTCTGTTACACGTGTAGCAAGTGGCAGCATTGTTGGATGTATGAGAGGTGCTAGCTCTTCTAGAACTTCAGGAGCAGAGCAAGGAATCAGTTATGGAGATGCTTCCAAGATTACAAAAATTAAAGAAGCCAAAATCTTCAGCAAAGTTGGTCCTACCATCATGTTGAAATTAAAGAGGTAAAGTCTCCTAATCAAATATGGAAAATTATATACTTAAAATGTTTGAAGCTAAAACCTTGGCTAAAACTTCTTCTCAAATTGATTTCTTGGAAAGTGAATTAAGAAACTTAAAGTTCCATGAAGATGAAGATGTATCAGAGTACTTTAATAGGTTTGACAATATTATAGCAAACCTAAATGGGGCAGGAGTGGTCAGTAATGACAGATATCAAGTTTTATCCATAGCTAGAGCTGTCTCTTCCAATGCACATCTTTCAGTCTTGATCAGAAATGTGGCCAAAACTAGAAATAAAGCAGAAATTATGTTGATAACAGAATTAGTGCAAAAGAAAATTATGAGAGGAGAAGAGGAGTCTGCTGAAATTCTCTATGCTGGAGGCAAAAGGCAAGTAGGCGCTGCTTTTCATGCAATGCCTATGGACAAATGAAAACCAACTGTCCTAAACTAGTCAAAGAAACCAGATGCTTTAAGTACCAAGGATTTGAACACATTGCAACAAACTGTATAGCCCCATTAATTCTGAAAGGAACAAAGGTAGCAACAAAGGCAGAGGCAGTAACACTAGAGGCAGGAACACTAGAGATAAAGACAATTCCAAGAATGGAGGAAGGGGGAGATCTACCTCTGTCAACTTAGCTAGAGAAATAGAAGAAGGGCCTGAAGAAGGAGTAGACGAGAATGAAGAGGTAAAAGTCTCAAAAGTTTTTTCAACTTCTGAGTCAACCTCTAAACCATAGTAATTTGTTTGTGATAAATAGTGGAGCTGAAGGAAGCGTGATAAGATCAAGGGAAAGGCTTACGGAGGAGACTCATAAGAGCTCTAATTTTGTTCAGTCGGGAGATGGCAAGTTGCAAAAGCTTGAAGAAAACAGGACTTTTGGAGCTTTATGATCTGGAAGGAAATATAGTAGTTCTAAAAGATGTGTTGTGTGTTCCTAATATAGTCAAGAATTTGATTCCTGTGGCTCAACGTGTTGATCTTTGGTTTCAAGTTAACTTTGACAAGGAATTTTGTAAAATGTTGAAAGACAATGAAATCCAATTTCTTCGGAAACATTTTGGCAAACTGTTTGCTTTCTACAGTGATGATCCTATTATGATCAATACAGTTATCCTGCCCAATACAAAGCTTTGGCATGAAAGGTTAGGTCATACTAATGCAAATAATATTATCTACATGATCAAAAAGGGCCTAATAGAAGGAGAAGAAAACAAACATGAAACTCTTAAATGTGAAGGATGCTATTTGGGCAAAAGTAGCAGGCTACCATTTCAAGAACATGGCAAAAGAGCGAATGAAATTTTGGAATTGATTCATAGTGATGTTTGTGGACCCTTAAATATAAGGAGTATACATGGGAAGAGATATTTCATAACCTTTAGAGATTATTACTCTAGAAAGACAAAATGTTGTACCTCGAGGACCAAAGATCAAGCTTTTGATGCATTCAAACAATATCAAGCAGAAGTAGAAAGGCAAACAGGTAAAAAGGTCAAACATTTGAGGACTAATAGGGGTGGAGAATTTGTTTCTCGCAGGTTTAATCAATTTGGCATTAGGAGACAACTCACATGTGCTCGAACCCCACAACAGAATGGTGTTGCAGAAAGGAAGAATAGATCCTTGCTAAATGCAGTAAGATCTATGATAAAACATGCAGGTCTGCCAAATTTCCTATGGGAGGAAGCATTAAAGACTGCCACCAAAATAGAAAACAAACTCCCAAGCACAAGCAATCATGGAGAATCCTGACAAGTTATGGTACGGCACTAAACCCTCTTTTGATCTATTTAGAGCTTATGGTTGTCTTGCTTATGCCCACATACAAGAGGAAGACAGAAAGAAGCTAGATGACCGAGCATGCATATGCTATCCCATTGGACATGATGAAGAAGCAAAAGGATATCAACTTTATGATCCCCTAAGAAAGAAAATCATTTTGAGTAGAGATATAGTATCTGATGAAGCCTCTCTCTATAAAGATAGAGAAATGCACAAGCAGATTGAAAAAAAGACTAAAGTTCCATAGAATAACTCTAAACATGTTGATCTAGATGATGATAATGGAAATTGGGAAAACCACTGCAGATGCTCCTATGGAAGTCCAAGCAGTTGTACAGGATATTGAGACAAAGGATGATAATATTGTAAGAAGGAAAAGAAAAACTGAATCAGAAAAACTACAGCAGGACTTGCACATTGAACTCGATCAATTTGGTAGAGATGAGGAAGGCAAAAGTAAAAGACATGCAAATGAAATAGAAATTGACAAGATCATGGCCATCCTAGAACCTGATGTACCATGTGATTATGAAGAATCACAAAGTAGCAAGGAGTCTAGAAACTAGCAGAAAGCCATGGAAGAAGAAATTCAGGCTTTTCAAAGAACACAAACTTTGAGCCAGTTGAGAGGCCTGCTGAGAAAAATGTGGTTAAAAATAAATGAATATATAAATTCAAATCAGAAGTAGATGGCAAAGGATAGAAGTATAAGGCCAAGTTGGTTGCCAAAGGGTTTTCACAAAAGAAAGGGCTAGACTATGAAGAGGCCTTCTTTCCAATAGCTGGCTAGTATATTAAGAATGCTCTTATCGATTGCAAATGCCAAAAATATGGAAATACATCACATGGATGTAAGCACAGCCTTTCTAAATACTAAGTTAAATGAAGAGATCTGGAGGCTTAAACGAGCTGTCTATGGACTTAAACAAGCTCGAAGACAATGATGCTTCAGAAAGAAGGGCTTCTCTAAGTTGCAAACATATGGAAATATCTATGTTCTCAAGGAAGAAGGAAAGTATTGTATTATTGTTGTGTATGTTGATGACTGCTTTATAGTTGCAAATGACATTGGTTGTTTGAACAAGTGCAAGAATATCCTTAAAGGGCTTAAAAAAAGCAGACCTAGGGGAGATAAAGAAATTTTTGGGAACTGAGGTTCATAGAAAAAGGCACAACAAAAGACTTACCCTCACTTAAGCATCAAATATTCAGGGAATACTAGAAAGGTTTGGGTTAGAAGCCTGCAAACCAGTCTCTACACCTATTATACCTGTTCACTCAATCTCTTTGGACATGTGTCCTAAAAATGCAGCATAGCAAAGTGAAATGGAAGAAGTTCCATGTATGGAATTAATAGGGTGTCTCCTGTATGTAAGAAATTGCACTCCGCCTGACATTGCCTTTGCAGTTAGCTTACTGAGTAGGTATACCAACAATCTTGGAAAGCATCATTGGATTGCTGCAAAACGTGTACTAAGATACCTTAAAAGGGCTCAAGATCAAGGGATTTGCTATATAAATGATGACTTGAATCTCAAGGGTTATTGTGATGCAGATTGGGCCTTTGACCTAGATTATAGAACATCTACTTCATGTTTTTCTCTAATGCTAGGTGGAGCTGCTCTTATTTGGAAGTCTAAAAGACAAACAAGCACAACCATGTCATCAACTGAGGCTGAATATGTAGCTGCCACACTTGCAGTAGAAGCTTACTTGATGAACTGGAAATAATGAAAAGAAATGCTACTGTACTTCTAAGTGACAGTCAAAGCTGCATTGCCATCGCAAAAAATCCAGTTTTACACCAGAGAACCAAGCGTATTGAATTGCATATGTATTTTATCAGGGAAATGGTGGCAAAGAAACACATATCAGTTGAATACATTAATATTATAGAATAGGCAGCTGACATATTGACAAAAGCACTTACACAAGTGAAGTTTGGTAAATTCAGAGAAACATTAGGTATCAGACAAGCTTCATTCAAGATTGAACCTTTTACTCTACTGTAGGATAATTGACATCAAAATGGTCTGAACAAGTACAGATAATATCATCTGATGGGGAAGTGTTGAATTAGGTTCTGATGGATGATTACTTGTATGATATCGTTAAGCTAAACAGTACATGTTAACTTGCTACAGAGGTTGTGATGATCCATTAGTGGAGGTGAACACCATCATAGATTATAAGGTGACCATTAGTGAAAGTGAATACCTTATTCTTAATTGGTATACTCACTAGTTCAATGGTTGAAATGATTTAATCCATTATGTTAAGAAAGTCAATTATTGGCATGTTCAAACCATTCCGTGGGTATATCATTTGGAGCCAAATAGAATTTGAATGCTCGGCCATGGCTACACCGTTGAAGCAGATCCAGAACCGTCGGACCTCAGGAGTCTACTTAATGCAAATGATATGCTCTTTGTGAGTGGATCGGGCAATGAAAACTTAAGATGGATAAGGGGATGATGTACTCGAGTCCAGTTTTATTTCAATAAGAGAATGAATAGTGCTCTCCTAACTATTTGGATTATTGCATTTGTATTATTGATAGAAGGTTAAATATATTACATTGCATTAGAAAGGTTTGGCATAAGGCTCATGTGTTTTAAAAGTAGACATAAGGTTCTTATGGTATTTCACAATAAGTTGAAGTGAAAGCAGTGTTGATTCCTCTAGTCATTTTTGTTTCTTCTAACATTATTTAAGTTCATTTGGCACATGTCTGTGCATGTCTGAATGCGTATACATATGACTAGACTCCCTCTTTTATCTCCATTGACGTAATCATTCATCTTTCTATTTTTCTGGCTTTTGAGGATGGGGAGGGAGAAGAGATTGTTAATTAGACTTACTCTGGATCAATATATCCAAGTGTACCCATAACTCGGGTCGTGACATGGGTTGCAGATTCGGGAGTTAGCCTCGATAAACTAAAATCAGCAACTTTCGCAATATCAGTGTCAGTGAGCAAGATGTTGTTGCTTTTGACATCTCTATGAATGACACCAGGATTGCAACTCTTATGCAAATATTCAATACCTTGCACAACCAATATACATATGTTAAATTAACAACCAATAAATTAATATTTGTGGATATGTTCAATATTTTAAGCACCTTGAGCTGCACCAAGGGCAATGTGAAGTCTCGTTTCCCAATCCAATGGTTTTTGCTTGGAAAGTGTCCCTAAAATTAAAAAAGACAACAATGTTTTTTATGATGAAATACATGTACAAAGATAATTATAGATGTTACAACATCATCGTTATCATAGTATTACTTTCTCTTGTACCCTTCTCCATCACATTATATTTTTTCTCTTATTCCTCTCTCTTGAATGGAGGAGACTAGATGTATCGGGTTCATGCTTTGGGTTTCTGCCGTAGAATTTTGATCGGTCATATCGCTCATATCCGGTGTCAGATTTTCACGTGCCTGGACTTGTTGAAAAAGTGGTTCAGAGTTCTTTCCATGGTGTATGATACATGTATGCTTGGGTCCATTTCGGTGCTCAAATCAGCAATTTTCCGGACTGTGTGCTAGGGTTTTGGTGGCAACTGGTAGAAAATTCAAGGGTCGTATCTCTCACATCCGGTGTCAGATTCTTGTGTGCTTGGGCCTGTTGGAAAGCTGGTTCCGAGACATTTCCATCAGTGTATGATACCTGCATGCTTGGCTTTGCGTCGATGCTCAGATCTGAAATTTTCTCGGCTGTGTGCTAGGGTTTATGTGGCAGCCCATAAGACATTTAGATGGGCATCTGTAAGGGGACAAAGGTGGGCGTGATAAAGTGCTTGGAGGCTTTTAGGCAAGCGGCTGTAGGATAGCACTCTATTCATGGCAACCCCAGTGATAGAGGAGCCAGACGAGCCCGGAGTCCCTGACATGCATGGGGATGGCGTTGACATGCAGCCCCCTCTACTTAGGGCTGACATGGCAGCGAAACTTCTCTTGGAAGAGTACGTAGATGCCATCCCCAACCATAGACCAGACAACACAGGCAAAGTTGATAGGTTCACACTTAAAAGAGAGGAAAGAGCAAAGTATGCAATATATATAGCTCGTTAGGCATATGACAGACACTCCAGCTTGGAAGTAAAGCTACACTGTAAATTGACACCACCAGTCCAGACACCTGAGGAGCACTGGAAACAGGTTCAAGCGATGGCCAGAAGGAAACACAGCTCGAGGAGCTGCGCTCACGAAGTTCAGCGGCCTGCAGGTCAATGTCAACTGATGCAATATGTGTTGCCTGCTGTCTGTGAGGGACATGCGTTGTCTATTGTTTGTGAGTGACAGGCTGTTGTCGGTGCTGAGGTCGTGGTGCCTGTGCAGGCAGTTGCTGCATGAGCATGTGCGGCGACTGAAGCACCTGGAGTGGTCTCCGCTTGATGATGTCTTCAATGTCTGACTGAAGGCGAGAGGTATAGCACTGCTCAAGGCATTCCTTGTCCTGCGATATTGCTTTAGCCATGGCAGACATGGCGTCCATTTGTTTCCATAGGCTAGCAAGGGCCTCCCTATCTTGATCATTTTTGAACTGCAACAAGCGGATACTGTCCTGTAATTGTTGCATGTGGGTTTCCATCTTCACAAGCCTTTGCTTCTCTGTAGCGAGCTTTCCCTTGAGCACCTGAGGTACTGAGAATTGCTGCTCTTCTACCAGGTGCACGATCCAAGTGGTGTTATCCTCGACCGATGTCTGCATTTTGTCTCCATCTCTCTTCGCATGATTGTTGTGGTGCCCATGCTGAGTCACATTCATGGGTTTACCAAACAAGGTGGGTCGATTGCGCCTTAGCAAACATGCTACTTTCGTCATGGAGGAGGCCTCAAATCTAGAAAGTTTTCGTGGTGGGCTGTCTATGTGATCTATCTCAAGGCTATAATGCGGGGCGACATTGGCATCTAATTGTGAGTATGTTTGGGTGTCGACCTAGGCCTGGGACTGGGCCTGGATCGAGGTCGGGCATGGACGGTTGTCATCATCCAAAGTGGAGCTAAAAGGGGCTACAAGCGTACTAGAGTTTTTGGACCACTTTCTCCCTAGGGCTTTCCTTTCTATTTTCTATCTCCGTCACTACCTTAGCACGTGGTGAGTCTCGAGGTTTGACCACTTTCTCTCTAGGGCTTTCCTTTCTATTTTCCATCTCCGCCACTACCTAGAGCATGTTGAGTCCCCTCTAGCCAAAAGCTTGTTAGCTCACTCATACATACCGTGATTCCCAACCCCCACTCATTCCTAAAGAATTTCGGCGGAAGCCAGAATCGAACCTCCCACTCATAGAGTTGAACCTCCCCAAACCCCCTCGTGCCAACCACTAGGATCGGGCATCGTTGGAAGAAATTGAAGACAAAAAACATGTGTGGAATAGGTGTTCATCATATGTTAGCATAAGATCTAAATGGGGTCAGGTAAACTGGGCAGCATCTGTGGACAAAGGGACAAGAAAAACAGGAAGTGCCAAATGGGTAGCATTTGTAGTAAAAGAAAATTTTTGGGCAACATTTGTAGTAAAAGAAATTTTGGATGAGCATGACAGAAAATATAAAGAGATCAATATTGCACTAACTAGATCCGACGGGGCACGCCCAGAGTTGGTGCCATCATTGGGTATATATTCAAAGGAAAGAGGGGTGATTTTTTCCTACCTACACTGAGAGGGCAACTGCTAAGATCTGGATCCCATAGACCACTTGTTCTCCGTGGAAAAAATGCAATTCAATTCAATTCAATTCGACCTTATAGAATCAGGTTTCAATTTACTTATTTATTCATATACGTATTTATTTATTGAATGCTAGTGGATTAAAGATCACCTTTTTGTGACTACTTTCATTCGTCAAGAAGTATATATAAAGGAACATCACTTGGGATCCATTTCTGGTGTGGAACATGGGGTCCACGACCGGCGGCAACCGGGAGCAAGTCACCGGCCTACAGAAAGGGGGACCAAGTGACATTCCCCCACAATATGAAAATAGGTGAGATTTTTTTTTCTCCCCCTTTCTTCTCTGACTTTGTTGGTGCGCCAAGGGCGGCTGCCTCATCCTCTAGCGAGCTTATTTTGTTGAATGAAGGCGTTGGCTCCTCAGAAGCATTTCAAAGGCATGCTTATGTTATTTCTTGTAGTTGTGGAGATTTTTGCAGTGTTGAAGCTTTGATTCTTGTTGTTTAGCGGCTGCCTCATCCTTTGGCGAGCTGAATGAGTGTGGTGGCTCGTTAGAAGCATTTAGAAGGGTTTCTTGTTCTAGTGAGTCTTCCAATTTCGATTTGCTGTGTTTTTGCTTTTTCTAGTTTCAAGACCTTCAACATGGGCGAGATCTTCAGCATGAACAACACACTAAGTAGTCTGCAACGCAAAATGCTTTATTTTCAAGCAAATTGATCTGTTTATAAGTGATAAGTGAAATGTCTGCTCTAATTTTTCCAAGCGAAATGCTCAATCTTAAAGAAAGGGGACAAATTTTTTTTTTTGTCTCCTGTTGGGCAGGATTTGACCAAGAGTTCGTTTTGGGGCTTCGTAAAGACCTATCTTGAAGTGCCAGTCAAGACTGTTGCTGCCAGAGCCGTTCAAAGTAGGGAGATCGTCTAAGCTTTGCTTTTTGAAATAAGAAAGTACTCCGTGAATGTAAAACAATGTCTTTTGAGTTTTAATGTAAAACAATGGCTTTTAAGCTTTTGAGGTTCAAATGTAATGAGCTATTTGCTAAGAAAAACATGCTGAAAATTTGAAAGAGGTGAACGGTTGAAATTGTCACGCGGAATCAGGGTACCCAACTTCTATTCCGGGTTATTGGCAATGTCAGGTGTCAGCACCAAAATACACCATAGATTAAAAAAAAAAAAATAGTTCGACCCTGTTTCTATAGTTTGTATTTTCTATGCTACTTTTTAGGTCCTGGAAGATTAATAGACCCACTCAAGTTCTCACAGAGTTCATAGCTCACTAGTGATAATGATGATTGGGAAGCATTGATGTATAATGACATGGAATGACGTTTCATTGTCATGGATCCTTTGGGGTGCAACATCTTGTGAGTAACTTTTATTTGGTAATGCCTTATTGGAATGGAAGAGGCCCCTCATAGTACTTATGATAGCAAGAAATGTGAACTCATCTTTTTGCCTTTTACGGGAGATAGGCACATTCTGAATACCTTTGTTGCAAAGACGAGGTTGAGGGAGTTGTAGAAGTGGAGTGATGGATACTTAGGGTGTGATTTGTACCTCTGGATGACCAACCATAGTATCTTTCTTGTGGAAGACGGTGAACAATCCTTAGTACTATTCGTTCTATTTTTGCTAGTATCTTCTGAGTTGTGCTTCAAGGTGGTAGGAACACGTCGGATGGAAAGGGATTAGTAGCCCATAGTATATGAGCGAGAGAAGAGATTGGAATTCCAATATGCACCTCTAGCCGCTTAGTCCCCATGGCGAAAGGATTATTCTTCTAAGGTATATATTTCGGAGGTGCTTCAAGATCTGGATGGATTTTGTTTAGTAGCGCTTCACCATTATAGGTGCTCTCCCATCTACTTATTTAAAATGTTTTTGGGGTTTTTGGCTGATGCCGGTGTACCCTTTTTTCCGGCAGATGTAACGCCGCTTTTTGCCATTTCCGGCGATTTTCCCTTTCTTCCGGCAGACCCTCCCCCTTGCGTCTAAACGAGTGGATTTTTTGAAACGGCAGATTTTTTGGGGGCGGTGGATCTCGCTATCATTATGGCTTGGGTTGGATTTTACGTTACGGCAATGCAAGCCGCATTGCTTAGAGTTTTAGGTTTAGGGCAAACCGTTCTTCTTGTTGTGTGTTCTTCAAGAAGCAGCGCCAAGTTCTTGCATCCGATTGCTCTTGCATTTCTTGCTTCCAAAGCTCTTCCATCCGATTTCTTAAAGTTGAAGAGGTACAGAGACATACTGGACCGCTTTATTTGCATTGAAGGATGAGGTTTTTTATATTCAGCAGGTCATTGTTTTCAATCTTTTCTCTGATATAAAGATTTAAAGGACCTTAGATTTTCCAGGCCTTGCACTTTCTGAATTATTTTCTTGATCTTTCGATTTCTTGCAGGGGTTTCGTAACAGAGCGAGCTAATCTGTGGTAGAAATATATAGATCGATGATAGTGACATCTAATATGTGGATCTGTGGTAGAAATATGTGGAGCGAGCTGATCGATGGCTCTGACATCTATTCTTTACATTTGCTTATCGCAAATTAATTGTGCTTCTCTAATTGTGCTTTCTTCGTCTAATTGATTGTGCTTCTCGCA
This sequence comes from Isoetes engelmannii, assembly GCA_011763485.2. NCBI lineage: Eukaryota > Viridiplantae > Streptophyta > Lycopodiopsida > Isoetales > Isoetaceae > Isoetes > Isoetes engelmannii. The sequence continues at coordinate 11,631 of JAANSK020225303.1, forward strand.
AGAAGCTAAGCTTCGGTGATTCTATGCAGATCGTCAATGCTTAAGCTTCTCTATATTAAGGCCCCTATTGCTATTTGTGTGCATATGGACAATCACAATAGCAAACGGTAAACGGGTGAGGAGCCTCTTAGGAGCGACGAAATGGGCTTGCAGGTAAAGTTGAGCTGGGGTTTTGTGATTGTGCTTCTCGCAAGAGGCTAAGCTTCGGTGATTCTATGCAGATCGTCAATGCTTAAGCTTCTCTATATTAAGGCCCCTATTGCTATTTATGTGCATACCGACAAGGACAAGAATGTGATTCTTCAACGCAATTTTTATTCATTCAAGCAGGGGCATCTTTCGGTAATGCTCGCTTCTGTCTTATTTTGTTTGGCACTTCCATTAGTTGTAGTGCGTTTGTTACCGATCATGCCCGTTTGTAGGGAGTGTTTAATTTTGGTGCAACCCTTTTGCAAGATCCGTTGAAGCTACCACAGCTGGATGCATGAAACCCTTTTGCAAGATCCCGCTGGATGCTACCACAGCTTTTCATGCATGAGGATAACCGTACAAAGATTAGTTGCAAAATCCAATTTTGTTATGTTACGTACAAGGTCTTTCTGAGCTCTGTTTTTACTTCTGGTTTGTAGCAGATTATAACTTTAACTTGAAGCTCGGTTGTAGTACTGTATAATCATTTCCAGTCAGTGAAATCTGGAAATTTGCATATGTTCATATGTTCACGTGCTGCAGTGTATCATTAGCATTCCTTATATGCAAGGTAAGGAATGAAGATGGACAAATTGTGAATTTAGTGCATTGTGTTGCGCTTAGGTGACAGCTTTTTCAAGAGCACCAGTTACACGATTCTAGCAACGTTTGGCTGATAGACATTGTAGTCTTATCAGCTAATTTTGTCTTGCATCACTGGAGACTTCTAACCTCTATTATGTGAATAGAGTAAAGCTTTTAGTTGAAGAACTTTATTTATCTTGCAACGTGCAACTCTAGATAATATCTTCAAATCCAAAGGCCAGCTTTTTATGTTATGGGTCTTCTCTATTTCCTTTCATTCTCTGTAGATTTTAATTAAATTCCAGAACTCCATGATGTTTATTAGCAAGTTAGACCCATATGGTCGAATGCATCCTTTAGCTGTCCACTTCAAGATCCTTTAGCTATCTGGTGTGTTGTTAATAACTCAAGACAGTTGTGTTAATATTGGACATTAAGAATGTTCAAAAACTCAGGTCCAACGACTATGGTTATCAAGTATGGAATCAAGATAAATGTTCCTTATATTCAGCACCTGTAAAATTCTCACAAGTATGAACAAGAAACTTCCATAAGGATTTGCACTCTTTATAAAGAAAGTTTTCTTCTTCTTCTATATTCCTTATAAAACATTGGGTTTTGTATCGAACACTTCTTTAAGGACTAATTTAATTTATCGATGATATTGTATAAGTCAATTTCAACAACATAAATTGTTCTAAGGTCTAAGGCAAATTGCATCAACTCTCACACAAATCACCTTTGTCTTTGCAATAACATCAGATATCATACAAGAGTAAAACATCGTTGTAACAACATCATACATCACTAAAGGCATGTACACAAGCTCCTATTCAGTGCCGCAGCGTTGGGCAAATGTTTAAGCATAAGTTTGGCCTTCTAAAATTTTCTATTGTAGAGAAAGGTTTACTTGGCTTCTAGATTCTTTTAAAGCACTGTTTTTCGTACTAAAATCCATGCTATTAACTCCATCCTAGGATGAGGTGCAGTTAATAGAGAAAGGCATGTCATCACTGAGTATTAAAAGGTTAATAGAGAAAGGCATGTCATCACTGAGTATTAAAAGGATAATCTGAAAGATAATCTGAGTATCAGAAGGGCTCCTTGAGGATCTACATGTAGAGCAGTTCCTATGCAGTATAACAATGCTAGAAGGATCAGGAGCAAACCTAAAGCATGAAAGTGTGTGTGATGTGCCCTGTTCATTTGTGTTCTTAGCTCAATACGGTTGATGCTGAAGACCCAACTTACAAAATGAACCCTAAGAATGGGAGACAAAGAAATGGCTTTCATTTATTCCACTTTCATGTTACAATGAAGGACCTTGACTTACAAGCTTTTATAGTTGGTTCTTCATTCTATGAGCGTCTTTGCGCATAATCTACTCGATGAAAGGATTTGCATAATCTACTCGATCAAAGGATTTGCATGATTGTGTGCAACATAGGGCAAAGAAGGTACCATCCGATTAATTAACCTGAGTGCAAAGAATTGCATGTGTTTAGGATCTCAGTGGAATAATGACTGCAGAAACTTGGATGGCTCAAAAGGCATTTACTTATTTTACAATTTTTGGATATTCATCATTGCTACAACATATGTCCACGTGTTTACTTCCAGGTCTTGAGAACAAGCCATATGATAACAAGGCAGAACTTTTAACTTTTAACTGGGGGTACTCTTATAATCCATCCTTTACATGCAAAGTCAATACGTTGATGATATTGTTATTAGATAGAGCAACAAAAATATTAACACAAGCAAATCAAGTCCTTTTCGATATCATCAAACTTAAATGTTCTATGAAATTGCACCTATATATGGATCTTAAACACACAAGCGAGGACGTTAGC
>JAANSK020225414.1:2695-14257 GCA_011763485.2 Isoetes engelmannii
AGACAAGGCATGGGGCACAAATTTGGTTCTTTAGTGTTAGTGTTTGACATATAGTGTTAGTGTTTGACATTGAACTGGTGAAGGTTAGACAAGGCATGGGGCACAAATTTGGTTCTTTAGTGTTAGTGTTTGACATATAGTGTTAGTGTTTGACATTGAACTGCTGAAGGCATCCGGAGGATTTTGAGATGGAAACTAGACGCATAAAACATACAAGATGACAATGTTCTGCTCCTGTTTGTGGAGGAAAACTTCAAGATACAATAGTTGATTGGGAGGCAAGGTCACTCTTTTTTTACAAGTATAATAAGAACTTCAAGATACAATAGTTGATTGGGAGGTAAGGTCACTCATTTTTCACAGGTATAATAAGATATTGCTTTTGTTGGACTGGGTAAAGGAACAAGAGAAAAGTTGATATCATACTTTTGAACAAATGTGCAGTTGTTAATAAATAATGAGTGTCTTATCTAATATGCATAATTACCTTTGTTGGCTTGAAAGGGCACATAGAGACCAACGGAGAACAAAAAACATAAGAGGAGCATCCAGGGCTCACAGAAAGCACATCCTGGATTAACCTTATTAGCTCATATACGCCATGCCATCAATGTGCCATGTAATTTTAACTTTTAGCAATGCTAAAATGATATTCTCTTTCAAACGAACTGTCATGGATAATCATCCTTTTTTCCCTGCAGCTTCATTTGAATTGAGAAATTTTATAGTTCAAGCAAAAGGTTTATAAACCCACCAACAGTTTGGGATGCTGCATAACCTACTCAACATGCCAACAATTAGCAATTAGCTGCATCACTAGAATATTTGTCACCATTGATTCTTCACTCCTGTATACTCCGGGCTTCATGAGATTACCACTGTGTAAGCAACTAGATCCACATCACCGATCAACTAGTAGCTGCACACGGACCTCCTGCCTATTAAGTTATTGCACCTGATCTTCGACAGGGTTCTTCATGTTCTTGCACTCCCATGAAGATCACAAAGATGAAAAACTCACCAATTTAAATCTGCCAAGATGAAAATATCTCTTTTTCAGAGTCCAAATTCAGATTTTTTAACATTAGAAGCAAGAAAATGAAGGCTACAGAGGTGCGTGGAATTTATGGAATTCCACTGGAACTTTATAAAACTAGGATGAACTGGCCTTTCAACAATCCAACTAACGTATACTTTACTTTTGAATTGCTGAGTTACAGACACAATCATGTTGAGATATTATTTATCAACACACTTTTGTGCAAGCAGCTTGTATCCACACTTCTTCAGCTAATCTTTGATATTATCTGATTAAAATGGGAAGATCCTTTACATCACAAGAAGTTGCCTGTGCATGCTGCTTTCTACCTGTCTTTTTCCTCGAAATCGATCTATCTCCACTTCATCATCAAGCAAGGTTTTGGGTGACCATAAGCCTTCCCACTTCTGTTATTATCTCTACAAGTGCAAATGCATTGCCACTGCTAAGCCTAACCAAATGATGTGCTTTGTTGCTATTAGAAAAACACTGTTATCATTTAAAACGACTCGGTATTTCAATTGCCTTTCCTCCACCTTTCCTCCATGACAATTTTCAAGGAAGTGTTTATCAAAACAGACCAGACACTTGCAGCATAAACTGGAAGGAATACGTACCTACCACCTCCTCTGCTTTCACCTCAAGGTCTGATTCAAGCCGGGACACTGTCTGATCTGACTGCCTGTTCTGCATATATGCTGAACAGAGGGTTCGAAATCCTTTTATTTTGCCCTTACCTCTCACCCTCCAAATGGCATCTACAATGCATATTCTATGTCTTCCTTCAATCTCCACCTTTCATTCGAATATCTTCGGGATACTCCCATTTCCTCCCTCTCTTTCCTAGGGTCTGCCATTCAGGCAATCCAAAAAGGAACAGTACAAATTCAGATAGACTTCTCCTGTACGAAGCACATCCATTTGCCGTGTTCATTTTGCATTTATATGATTCCCAGAAGCATGAGGTGGCTCTGCATCCAATTGATCCATTAATCAGGTAAGATTAATGCTGTCAATCATTTAGTTAGGTAAGGCTAATGCTTTATACAATAGTGTCTGCTACGATTTGGGTCAACTGATAGTGCAATTATTTGACGCAGTGGAGGCATGAATGGGTTCATTGTGTTCACACTGGGCAAGGACACAAGGCTCTTCTTCCCTACCCTGAAGATTGCAGGAATGCCAGACGTCAAAACAAATTCGGTGATGTGAGCTTGTATTTCTATCTTGAGGCTTGACATTGCAATAAGAAAAACCCTTCCTCCAATTGTTGTTCTGGGGGCAATTGCAAGTATCTTCTTCTTGCAACAAAACTGAACGGTAATTCTTACAGCAAGGAGTGCAGGACCTTGCTGTAATGCACAGGCCCTGCCCTCACAATGTATTGCACTTTACCCATCATTTGTGTGATAGCCCTTACATCATTAGCTTAAGGGCACATATCATATTACCCTTGTTGCATATGTCCTTTTCTGCCAAGCTATGTTCAAATTTTTCTGTCTGCCATCTTTGCACGAACTTGCTAGGAGAAGACACAACCCCACACAAATAATACCAGGCTGTGCTCATCATGTCTTTCTACAGTAGATGAAACCCATTTAAAATAATGACAAGACTAAAGTTTAGAACTAATAGAAATTATAACAAACACAAAGCCAGTCTGTTCAAATCTACAATCAACAACTAATGGAGAACTTACCAACGCCATGCACATACACCTTCGTAATAATAACGTAAAACCCAGCATAAACCTTCAGTGTATCTAAGTACCTGAAATCAGATAAAGCCCACAGAATATGAAAACAAAAATACATAAGATTCGAAAATGCAAGCAGCCATCAAGAATCAAGCAGCACTGCTAAGGCAAACACAAGCCTAAAATTCTATAAGTGCAAAAGTGGTATGATACATAAAACTTCAGAGAATATCTGAATCATAGACACTTCCAATGCACAATCAGCAATCATAGGATGCTGATGCATACAACAAAAATATAAATGCCTTCAGCAAAAAGAAAAACTACAATGTTCCTTACCACGTCCTTCCTGATCTGTTCAAGCTAGCGGGCAAAAATTGGAGTCTGTTGGCCTCCACTCTTGACCACTTCCTGCTTTCAAGTTGACAAATGCCATGGCCATGGCTACATCATGCCAGATGTTCCCAATTCTTCCATGATAATAAACATCATATAACTATTAACTGCCAATAACAAACCTGCTTCAGCTTTAAAGTGATTCAAGTTACCATCTTCCAGAGAATAAAGACACCTCGAATATATACAAATTGTAACCTGCTGCTAAATCTTCACAGCAGGCTTCTACAAACTTCAACCACCTACAAATATTTGGTAAATTGAAATTAAATTGAGTCGTTCCTACGACCATGTAAACCAATTTGTTAATATTAATCAGATGATTCGTTACGTTACAATACGGATTACAAACGCACATCATTGAGCCGTAAAATTTCAAGAGAAACATTTTTAATAAAAAATCAGGATTTGGAGTTTAAAATAGTACAGGTAAGCGACTCTAAAGTGTCTTTCAACTTCTTCCCCATCGTTGGTAGGCAGAAAAATTACACTACATAATTCAACCAAATACAATGACAATGCTGAGTGGGTAACTTCTAGGTAAAAATCCGTCTGTACTCTTTTTCAACGAAAGTAAAAGCTCTTCAAACACGGCTTTCTGCCAAAAGTGACAGCCTGATATGAATGCGCAGGCTTTTTATATTCTACAAAATCCCTGAAACTCAAAACTTCATATGGCAGTACAAGCCTTTGTATAGGTTCACATAAAATCATAATCATCTACGTCATCATATGCCGCATTATAACTTTCTTCATCAGGTTTATCAACATGAAGCTGTTTCTTCTTCGCACCTGCATCCAACACAGACTAAAATAGTAAACACAAGGTCTTGTAATTATTGGGCATCCCATCCCCAATCTCATCAAACAAGCTGCAGGTTTTACCTGTTTTTTTCTTGCCAGCAGTAGCTTCTCTTTCAGCTTTCAATTTCTCATTTGCAATTACTGTCATGGCTGAGGCTACTTCTTTGGCATCAGCTGCCTTGAGAGAAGCAGTTGCATGCCTCATCAATGCTTTCAATAATGTCAGGTAATGAAAACTTTTCTGTGGAACACAATAGTTACAACAGAGAACATGATAAAGGGTCATAGTTTGCACTCAATCAAGACAAGATACCTCAAATGGTCTTAACTTGTGAGCCAACAGATCTGCATATTCCACAAAATCGTCTTCAGACTTTGGTATATATCCTTCAATGCTGCGGCCCTCGCCCCCTTCTTTAAAGAGTTCTGCTGTAACTTGGTAATCAGCTTCCTCAACTAGCCTGGCAAGGACAAAACCATCCAGCAACTATCACTTCCTGAGAGAAATGTCAGATTATGAAAGCGATTCCATTAAGGAACATCCATGTATTTACCGCTGTTGTCTGAGCTTATCCATTACAGGATCAAGGGGCTTCTCATCTTGGACAACTTTCTTGTCAACAGCAGATGGTATCTTTTTTCCTTTGTCAACTACTATTTTCTTTTCTGACTTTGGTTTAGCTGGCGCTGGTACTGGTGCGGGCTCTGGCGTGGGAAGTGGCGCTGCTGCTGCCTATCAACATCCAATTGAGATTATATGTCAGCAAAATTTCTTCATGTAAAAGCGCCAATATATTGATATTAGAAAGAGAGTCAGAACTTTGAACTTTTATAACCTGCATGTTTGGCCCTCAAAAATCAGCTTAATAGCTACTTAATCACTCATTTCTGCATTGGCATCAGTCAGGTTTTCAGGAAAGAATCAGTTGATCAATGATGTCGAGAACACTGGTGTTAGTCTAGTCGCTATTAAATCTATCACAAAGTTGTCATCAGCAAGAATACTACGCTGGCTTGGGCTACAGAAAACAGCAAAATGTGGCACATAACAACTAAGGAAATCCAGTATTTTGCGCTCACATGACAGGAAATTTAAGATTTACTTTCCTGTTGGGCCTTTTTAGTTTTTTGCATACAACTTGACATGTCAAAAATAAAATGTAAAGACAAATGAGCCTAGCCAATGAATGGCAAGAAAATTGGTATGATTGATAAGGCATGATGTTGGGAAGTCATCAACGAAAATCTTAATCCTTTAACACCATGTCAAGAGAAAACAAGTTACATGTATTCCTATCGCATATAATAAAATTGATATAACATATACTTGATTACAATCGTTTGAATAAAGATGTATCAGTTATGTCTCTAACTCTTATGCAGCAGGATGACATAGCACATGAGAATGTAGGAACCATGACACAGTAGCCAAGACCGCCCAGCGCTATACTTATTCCAAAATATGGCCATGCTCTCTTTGTGCTGTAACCATAACTATCTAAAAATATAATTTCCATTTGAAAATGGGCCATGGTGATAACATTTGAACGGTATAATGGACTAGCTGAGACGAGCCGAACTTTTGTAGAAACATCATTAGATTAGCAAGCAACTTGCTAAGCACTAAAGATAGCAATTTCAGATCTGTTCCTCCACTGGAACAGTATGTCAAATTTTGATATCTTTTGATCATTACACGAGAGCGTCAGGGAGCACAAACCATGGTATAGGCAATCTGTAACCATGCCACTTAGGCCTAACAACACTCAAGAACCAGCTGCAGGCAAAACTAAGTGGAGTGATATGTCAAAATGCCTTTGATCTATGAAGGCAAACTTAAGAAGAGAAATTCCAAACCAACTCTTCTTATAGGTCCTTCAGTATAACAGAGGGCATATGGTAAATGAACAATATTTTACGTGTCATACTGAAAACAAGGTATTAAATCAAGGAGGTTGATTCGTGTATTCATTCAGCTGCGATATTTAAGGAATATAACACTCACGGGCTTCGGGTTGTCTTCATCTTCCCATGATTCCTTGACATCCATATCTTCATCATCCCACTGACTCTTTAATGGCTCTTTGTGGGCTCCTGGGGGCGCCGGTACAAAATCATCATTATCTGCACAATCTTAACACTGTCAGCACTATAATCGACCTGAACACTAAAATAGAATAAAAAAATACAGATCGCTGCAAAGAAAATGCCTCCGCTGACGGAATCTTACTTCTTTCTTTCCCAGCTATTCGTCTATCTATCCATTAAAATGCATGCCACAAGTAGAAACCTCTAACAACTATGGAAGAAACAGATCCTCATGTACAAATTACTAATCGAGCATACCCCAATCTTCGTCCATCTTATCGATCGCTCTCGACTGTCAACAGGAACAGCGCCGTGACCCCCTAGTATTATGAAGGCGGCACTGGTAATGATTTTTGAGAAGGTTATGACCTACTCAAGAACCACGATTAGTGAGGGAATATACAAAATCTAAGATATACATACTAATTTAAAATAAAACCTTTACATGGTAATGGTAAGGTTATCGGACTAGCAGAGCCTTGATAACCAAAAATGTGTGACCGAGGTTGTACGTCCGAGGCTAGATATTTGGCACGTAAGGCCGAGGTCAGCTAAAGCCGAAGGCCAGGCCGAGGCCTTACGTGCCAAATATTTGGCCAAGAACATACAGTCGAGGTCACGCATTTTGGACACGTCGGACGAGGCTCGTTAGGGCCGAGTTCGTACGTGGCTGATAACAGTCCGTTGGGGCCGAGGCTGTTATCAGAGGTGACGTAAAAGGGGAAGTCCGATAACTGCCTTATCGGACTTATCGCCATCAATATTTCCAAAAAAAAAAAATCAAAAAAGTCGACGTACTGACAATTAGTTATCAGTACACATAAGAGTCTGATAAGGTCTAATTGCACTCACATACTCACCATATATATACGTCTAATCTCCAATGTTTGTCATGGTTGTTTGGTAAATTTAGTACAATGTTTGTTTAGTAAATTTAGTACAATCCCTTGAGATAAATGTGGCGGGATGTATCTTCCTAAAGGAGGCAATGTTCCACCCTATGTTTAAGTTAGCCATTATCATGGTTGAGCTTATAAGCATAAACTGTCATTCTTTATGTATTATGTTCTTATTGTGATAACAATCTTGAGTTCTCATTGTGTCAAAGATAAAAAATTGTTGATCTTTAGATCATGTGGGTCATGAATCCCATTGCTTTCATTGCTATCGAACATGGGATGCGGATCACCCTCATTGAAACTAGATTTAAGGAGCATACCCTTTTTTTTATCTAAAACCTAACCATGTCTATAGGCTCCATTATATATATCCATTCTGCATGCCAACAACTAATGACCGGCATTGCCAAGCACATGTTTCTAGTTCCATTTCTCTGGCATGGAGAAACAAGGTAGCCATAGGGGAACCTACGGTTGGATTGAACGTCTTTCAAGTTAAAAATCCATTGAATGAATCCATTCTACTTGTATAAAGTATATGTTATATCAATCTTACTATATGTTGTACGAATACATGTAATTTTGTTTTCTCTTGACATGGTGTTAAAGGGTTAAGATCTTTGTTGATGCTTTCCCAACATCATGCCTTATCAATCATGCCAAGTTTTTTGTCTTCACATTTTATTTTTGACATCTCAAGCTGTATGCAAGAAACTGAAAAGGCCCAACAAAAAAATAAATCTTAATTGTCCTGCCATGTGAGCGCAAAATACTGGATTTCCCTAGTTGCCATGTGCCCCATTTTGCTGTTTTCTGTAGCCCAAGCCAGCGTAGTATTCTTATTGATGACAACTTTGTGATAGATTTAGTAGCAACTAGATTAACACCAGTGTTCTCGACATCATTGATCAACTGATTGTTTCCTAAAAACCTGACTGATGCCGATGCAAAAATGAGTGATTAAGTAGCTATTAAGCTGGTTTTTAAGGGCCAGGGATGCAGGTTATAAAAGTTCAAAGTTTTGACTTTCTTTCTAATATCAATCTAGTGGCGCTTTTACATGAAGAGATTTTGCTGACATATAATCTCAACTGGATGTTGATAGGTAGCAACAGCGCCAATTCCCACGCCAGAGCCCGCATCAGTATCAGTGCCAGTTAAGCCAAAGACATGGTACATTGACTCTAGCAAATGCTGGTTTCTTCTACATTCCCGTCAACTTTAGGTAATCATTTCTATTGCGCTTGGCATTCTAGTTGAAGTTGCTGCCAGCCTCTGATGAACATACGATAACTACATTGGACATTGGAGCCTTTGTAGTTGCAAACCAAGATGCTTGTCAGAAATTAGCGCAACCTTGCCCCTCCATATTGCATCTCGACTCCTACCAAGGTTTGCACGCATTTTATGGCACTGTAAGCCCGACACCATTTTCTCCAATTTGTCTCGTATTTTTTAACGTTGTGCTTGGGACCTGCAGGTTCTTGCGATCTTCTGAAGAGGTGGAGGTACGAAGATTCTGGTATACACAATGCTCCCTCTACAATATTGGATGTTCCCCAACAAGATAATGGGGTGGACTGTGGCATATATGTTATAAACTTCGTGAAGAAGTTTATTATGGACATACAGAACAAGGCATACAACAATGTATTCCACTACGACGCGTTGTCTTTTTTGTTGTTGTTGGTGGGGTAATCTAGCTAATGCTGCATTGCCGCTTTGTGCAGGTGATATTCGGCATGGACTGGTTCAACAAGGACGACATCGTCCTTACAAGGTCCAATTTCTCAGCGTTCCTGCAAAATCTAAGTGAATATATGCTTCAGAAGAGCCCTAGTTTCCATCTACCCAAAGCCACGTCAGGCCCACGCACCCATTTGATGACTTATGGCCCTTACCCCCTTAGCGGGGAAACAGAAAAAAAAAACATTGCGTATGTGAACGACCTCAGGAAAAAAACATTCTGTGAATCTACGAACGACCCCAGGAAAAAAAAAACATTATGTGAACTTTGTGTATATTATTTATTTATTTATATTTATATTTATTATAAATGTTAATCAGTTGTGCGCAAAATTGCACCATTTACCACTATAACGATGAACATGGCTGGAATTTAAAATTATTTGGTACATATATACGTGTATTGAACCAAAAACCGGACATGCATCGGGAATCACACCGAGAATTTATCCGCGTTGCCCAGCCGTATCGAGGCTAGGCCTTATACGCCCTATTACAGCCCGACCTTAATACGGGACTTAATCAACCATAATACGCGCATGAAACCACTGTAATACAAAGCATAATCGCGGTCCATTAATGCTACCAGCATCCAGAATAGCCGGATATTCGCATATTTGTACCCCCGAGGTGGTGAAGGGGCGAGAACGTTGTGATTGTGTGCGGCAATCATACTGCAGTGTTGTCAGGCCCACTGAATGACTGAATCTAATTGAATCGCCCACAGGCATAGTCCTCTGGTCAGACAAAACCTTTACTCGCAATCATTTGGCATTGTTATCGTCGTCGATATTGTAGGCGTGGCATAATCTGGAACACTTGATCGTCCTCAAGAATCGAGGCCGCCAATATCTTGCTATTATCTGGTATAGCAACCAATTCCCTGCCATTATCCGGTATAGCATTTAATGCTCTCGGCGTATGGTGTCTTGTCGCCTTTTTCAACTTAATTATTTGTTCAAATAGGAACTCGACACGGTGCATGGTAACTTTGCATCGTATAGCTAATTATGGACACATTTAACGCTCTGCCCGATAGCTTCAGTGCGATTCCAACTGATAGCAGACGCTGCATGAAACCATGAAAAGGATTCAAGTTCACAAACTTTTTCATTCCGACGAAAGAACTGGCGATCAATTCTCGCTCCGCCCGGCTAGCCGACATGTTTCATTCAAGCAACCAGGTGAACTTCTCGTTTCAACCCTTGACTTCAGCGTTCTTCCAGTTCTTATAATGGATTCGTTATTGTTTTATTAACTGTTTTATTATCTGATGAAGCAGATCTTGATTCTGCCATTTCCGCCTGCCTTCTTAGACAAGAGAGGCCAAGAACTGTTTGTGAACATTCCACCGCTTCAAGCCATCGCATATGACTCAATCTTCGCTACATTTGATGAGATTCCATCATTCGACAGTTTTGAATCCCTTCTGTACTCACCTTCACCTGATCCTATTTTTGAATCAGCCAGCGAGCCTTTGATGCCGCCTTGCATAGGTATACCAGCCTTGGAGACCAGCATGATTCCCGTGAATGTTTTGCAGACCCATATCCGGCTGGTTATGCCCCTTGGACTCGTCATACCTAGAATGCGCAACCCTGATCCTCGTTGGGCTGCAAACCTTCTTGCCATGATCCGGGAGAAGATGTCCTTGTTCCACCGGCCCCAGCTCTGCAAACGGATGCCCCCGTGCTACCAAATGGATCATCTCCCGCGTCAGTGCCATGGATTTCTGTTTCGGGAGTGCCAGCACCCCAGCCAAGGCCATGCTCGTGGGTGTCTGCTTGCCCTGGAGGTGCCATTCCTACAGCCCGGAAAGTGAACGAAGTGTCCCCTAACAAGGGCTCCACAAGCCGGGCCCCCAAGCGATGCTGGAAAAACAAGCCCTCAAGTAAGTTTTGAAAAGAGTCGTTTCTTCGTCTTTAGGGTACCAGAATTTTCATACGACTTTTTCTATTTCAGTTCTGAATTGTGCTGAGTGATTGCGAGCGGAACACGAGCATGGGTGGTGTTTTTTGGTGCAGAATCACGCTATGTATTATGTACATATATTTTCTATTATTACAGTTTGTCCTATAGGCTAGGCTCTATGAATACGCCATTGTCGATGTCCTTTGTCCTGTTCGGTTTTACTTTGGACAAATCCTTTGCTGCCAGCGGAAAGTTAGGGGTATTGTTTACATGGTGGCCGAAGGGGACACGTGGCCGATGCACACGAAAGTAACTATGCACTCGGTGGCTGAAGTACCCGGGGTGCATTGTTGCATTGACTGCACTGTTGTTTCTGTTATCTACAACCCAGTTGAATTTTGTTTTGGTGCAGTTCGAACTTATTTCAGACTTTGTTCAGACTTGTTTCTGTTATCTACAAGGCAGTTTTGTTTTGGTGCAGTTCAGACTTATTTCAGACTTGTTCATCTGATGCACCAAAACACCCCATTACGAGGGAGGGTCAGCTTGCGTTTGAGGGAGCTAACGGGACCGAAGCGAAATTCCTGCAAGAAAAGAGGATGAGAGGCTTAGCTTACGGATGGAACAAAGGGTGGTCGGATCCGAAAGTGACTGCAGATCGACAGAGGTGGAGGAAGGATGCGGATCAAAAGGAGCAAAGCTGCCGAAAAGGGAAGGCACAAGAGGCTTCCGAAATCACAGACTAGAGTATATATAGGCAGACCTGTTTAGGGTTTCAATTTTTTCGTATTTTCAATTACGTTTTTTATTTTTCGGATTCAAATTTACGTTTTTGGATTATCGTATTTGCATTTTTGTATTTTTGGTTATCGTATTCAAATTTACGTTTTTGGCTTATCGTATTCGCATTCTCGTATTTTTTGTTATCGTATTTCTGTGCCTATTTTTTGTGGCAATTTCGACACACAAATGTTAGGGTTTAT
>JAANSK020225525.1:0-24224 GCA_011763485.2 Isoetes engelmannii
TTTAGACCCAAAAAGTTTCCTAAAATAAAACAAGCCTGAAATCTTAGGTAATCGGCAGGTGATGAAGGTTACGTAAAGTTAGTGGGGCAAGGACCCATTTCGGTGTGTGTCCCATAAATCTCGACTAGTGGACATTATAAAATGTATCTACCTTATTAGGCCGGAAAAATGAACACACAGTTCTGCTATTGTAAAAAGCGAAAACTTGCTCCGGGTTCGGTGGAACGGGCGGCTTCCAATCAATAAGTGTGGAATCACACAATAGCCCACCAAGCCTTTTCTTTCAGAGAAGCCTATCTGCATAGAAGCCTTTGGTTTTCAAGATAAGCCTTTTTATCGGATTTAGAGCTGATCTGTAGCTCAAATCTTGTTCTTGGTGCCATTGGCTTTCAGCAGCTCTCAGTGCCGGGTCAAGCGTTTTGTGATGGCTTTCAGCTCAGCTCTCCATAACGGCGAAGAATTCGTGGCTATATTCTCTTCTTCATCATTTAGTAGTAGTTGTATTGAGTGTATTGCAGCTTGTTATTGTAGGAAAATCGAGCTCTAAATTTTGGCAAAAGGGTCAGAAGGTTGGGAAAAAAGTTCCAACCTTCCCAACCTTAGGTCGGTAAGGTTGGCTCCACCCGAGCTATACCCACACTTTTCACACATCATCCCAGAAATAAAGAACTTCAACAGCTAATCCATTATTTTAACAACAATGAAGCTCATGGGGTATATTGGGGAAATGGGAGATCTATCTGATTATGATGCAGATATGCTTATGCCACAGTACAAACGTGCTGGTGCAATTGCTGGTTATGATACTGTATACAACTACAACTTTCCATGTTACCTTGGATCATTCACATCTCCAATTACCGATGCACAGCATTGCACAGGCTTCAATTATGGACTGCGTGAGTATTTGAATAGCAGGTATAACTTGAATCTGCATTCTCAGTACATGCAAATCGCCGATATTGGATTGGCATTTGATGAAGCGATTAAGTCATCCACAGATAATGCTGTGAGAGACTTTCTAGACGTCATGTATGTTCGGATGCAAGATATGGCTTCATCTCCTTTTAGTCTGATAGACGTTCTGAATTGCTATCAGGAGATGTATGTCGCCACGGCAGAACGCGTACTTACAAACATTTGGGATGCAACGCTGATGAATGTATCATCTGCATTTACACCCTCGTTCAAGTTCTGCAGGGGAAGTATCAACAAGAGGACACCTTTCTATCCAAGTGATCGGTTTGTGACATATACAGACGAGTTGTTCATGTATCGTGATCATATTCCAGAGGATATCTATGGCAGTGCCTCATCTATCAAAACATTCATGGATGTTAAGAATGATTATAATGGCATGCAGACATATTTGGGATTCAATGGTTCTCTACCTGGTTATACGTCAGACATGTTTGCAAATCAACATGTGAAGGGAGTGTATGCCATGTTGGGTGTAGAGTTGAATTATCAGGAGGCTCCTTATGTTTTGTATTCCAAAGATGTTACAAACCGTGTTCCATTTTCAACGCTGAATCTCTTTCTGGCACCAGAAGATGGATGTAACTTTTTCAAGGACATGTGTGACAGGAATGTACCTATCAAACTAGGTACCAATGATGAGGTAAATCGAAAGATGGTGGTGCATCGTGATGATTTGTGGAACATGTTCAGTGCTGCACTTGACCCAACGGCATCATCTTATTGTAAAGTCAAATCAAGTTTCCACGCTCATTATTCCAAGGCAGAGTTGTACAAGCCATTTGACCTCTTATCTGGTCTTCGATTGGTGCACGATATGCTGCAAGATGCGGCAGGTAGTCGTAAGGTCAGCAACAACAACGGCACCCATACCCTTTTCCTCGATAGCAAGTATGGTATTACTGTGACAGGTCCAGAGGGAACTAAGAGAGATGATGTTTATGGGTTTATGATGCAACATATTGAGACTCATTGCAACCATCAAGGTATGGAAGATTGGAAACAGTTGAAAACCGTTCTATTCGACATGCATGGTAGGTTCAATGGTAACCTTGAAGAAGTTGTAGTTGATGAGGTAACTCGAATTACAAGCGATAAAACAAAGATGGTAGAGGTTTTCAAGAATACAAATCTAGATACTCTTGGAGAGGTCTTCTCCATGTAGAACTTCGACAGTGGGAAACACATGCAACGAGTGCTCGTTTGAATGCTTTCCCTGTATACGTGAAGATTTGTCAAGCGTCTGTCAAAAGTCACCCTTCACCTTTAAGGCCTCCTATCACACCAAAAACTTGACTATCTTTATTTCTTCTGCATATGGGCTTTTATCTGTTTCTCACTATTCAATCCTGCATAGTGCTGGTAGATATGACTATTCTACCAATAAGTTTGTTAGTGTGAAGTATATTAGAAGGCAAATACAAGCACCTATGTTTTCCTTATGAATTGAGGATTCCAGTGGTGAAGTTGTTAGTGAATGTGACAGCAGTATTATTTTTACTCCTGAAAAGAAGATCAGCAACTAATGGTGTGCTGTTACTGATTCTTACACTCCAGTTGGCAGTGGTTGGATAATCTTGGAATAATGATATCGTGTCTCTGAATCTTACATCAGATAAGAAATTTACATTACTAATATGGAATGTAACATTTCTATAGAAGTCTGGATGAGAGTCACGTTTATTGTGATTGAATACACTGGTACACCTTGAAAACAGATGTAATTTTCATGTCGTAAATGTAAATCCGTTGCAATAGATTCACCACCTACATATAAGTCTTCGTCCACAACCATAGCACCAAGAAATTGATTTACATTGCTGTTTGCTCCATGCAGTATAGCCGGGATTGCACACCCTTTGTTAATATGCCTTGCATGAAATTGTTGCAAAATGCTGCCATCCCATGAAAAATACCATCATTCATGCATAACTTACCACTGTATGCCATTGCAGATAATCTTACCACTCACATATAGGTTTCCATTGAACAGTAACGTCCCCATCACCTCACTGACATTGCTTTCAAAAATGTTACTGACTGAATGTATAACATAGGTTACTTGGGTCTCCAATTGTAAGGAGTCCTTCAAGAACAGTATTCAGACTGTAGTTTTTCCATGTGCAACAGCATCTTGAAGTTGATGATTGTTTGTGGCACATCATGAAATACCATTGCAAAAGATTTTGCCACTCACATGACTTCCCTGACCTAACGGAATAGTAAAGATTGTGAAAGTTGTCAATCGTGAGATTATCTTCAAGATGCGTGTTACAAAATGTGCTAGTGCCGTGTATGACTGGTATCGTACAAGTGATAACTGTTTGCTGCTGACCAATGTATACCATTGCAAAAGATTCTGCCGCTTACATATAGGATTTCATCTACGACTAACGTTCCTTGAACCTCACTGACATTGCTATCCAGAAATTGCTGAAAGCGTAGTATAAATTATTGGAATCGCCAATAGTGAGCACACCAGCGGCATCGTGAAGTTTCATACTGTTGACAGCAGACCATTGTATACTGTTATAAAAAATCCTTCCACTGACATACATGTTCTCATCCACAACAAGTGCCCACAGGTGGAAAATATCTAATTGGCATCTTTGTCGATCAAATTTCTCACTCACATTACTATCTGACACATTCATCACCTCACTGACATTGCTTTCAAGAATGTTACTGAGTCCATAGAATAGGTTACTTGGGTTTCCAATTGTAAGGAGTCCAGTATTCAGAATGTAGTTTTTCCATGTATGGGAACATCTTGAAGTTGATAATTGTTTGTAGCACATCACGTAATACCATTGCAAAAGATTTTGCCACTCACATGACTTCCCTGACATTATTGTCTAGAACATTGCTAAGGGAGTAAAAAGATTGTTAAGTTGCCAATCGTGAGAATACCTTTAAGATGTGTGTTACAAAATGTGCTAGTGCCGTGTATGACTGGTATCATGTAAGTGATAGCTGTTTGCTGTTGATCAATGTATACCATTGCAAAAGATTCTGTCGCTCTCATAAAGGTTTTCATCTATGACTAGTGTTCCTTGAACCTCATTGACATTGCTATCCAGAAATTGCTAAAGCGTGTAAAAATTATTGGAAATGCCAATAGTAAGTACACCAGCGATCTCAATATTAGAGAAAGTGGCAGTACCATAAATAATGGCATCGGAAGTTTCATACGTTGCAGCAGACCAATGTATAGTTTTACAAAAATCCTTCCACTGACATACAGGCCCTCATCCACAACAAGTGCTGCCACAGGTGGAAAATTTCTAATTGGCATCTTTGTCGATCAAATTTCTCACTCAGGTTACTATCTGGATCAAATTTCTCACTCAGGTTACTATCTGGCACATTGCTAAAAGCATATAGCAGATTGTTTGAATTACCTAATAATCAATAAACCTTCTAGGAGAGTATTGCAGAGTGTTGCTGTTCCATGTATAACAGCATCGTGGATGCAGACCACTTTATGCCATTGCAAATAATCTACCACTGACATATAGGTTTTCATTGACCAGTAACGTCCCATCACCTCACTGACATTGCTTTCAAGCACTGTACTGAATAATAATAATAATAATAATAATAATAATAATAATAATAATAATAATAATGTATTTATCATGCCCTTTGGACCTTGGGTTTCCAACTGTAAGGAGTCCTTCAAGAACAGCATTCAGAATGTAGTTTTTCCATGTGTGGCAGCATCTTGAAGTTGATAATTGTTTGTAGCACATCATGAAATACCATTGCAAAAGATTTTGCCACTCACATGACTTCCCTGACATTATTGTCGAGAACATTGATAAAGGAGTAGTAAAAAACAAGTGCCTACAGGTGGAAAATTTCTAATTGGCATCTTTGTCTATCAAATTTCTCACTCACATTACTATCTGGCACATTGCTCCAAGGGTTAACGCCAGATGGAGGAATCTGGTTGCAGGAAATTCCTATATATAAGAACTGCAATGCCGATTAATAGATAGAGTGCTGTTCTGGGTGCTCAAGCCAAGGTTTCTACAGATTTGGTGTTGTTCTAGTTCCGCAACTTCAGGTAATGCTCTTTGAACTTATATTCTGCTGCAATTAATCTGGTGCTATTTGTGTCGCTCCATGTGTTTCTGAGTACATATACTTCCTAGTTACAGTAGCTTGGTTATGGGCGTCCAAATATGATGACTCTAATTCGTCCTCCACTCTTATGGCCTTACCTTTATCCAGTTGCTGATCTTGACTGTGCTCTTAAATTGAACTACATTGCTAGTTCTAGCTCTAGTATCTAGACTGAAACATTAATTTGGCTTTTCTCTAAAAACAAGATGGATCTTCTAGATAAATTCGGAGGCTTTAGACCCACAAATGCAATTACGGGGGCTGGTTTTGGAAAGGTTTCTCCTCCAATTTATGCCAAAATTTCTAAGCAGTTATGATTAGACTAAAGATGGGCAGGCGGTCCAACAATTCATTAATCAATGCCTTCAACAGCAGTAAATAGCTAAAGTTGTAGTATTGAACCATAGGGATTTATGTTGGTAATAGCTGTGGATGCATAATCAAATCACAGTTTGTTAATCACTAGGTTCCCATTAAGTTGAGGCAGGCCATTACGCCTGATTTTGAGCATTGATATTTTCCATGAATTGTAAAGCTATGAAAAGAATGATCACAAGCAAAGAATGTTTTCCAATTTGATCATCTTGGACTTTGCATCTGCTTTGCAACTCAGTGTGGCATTCCAAGTGATGAGCTCGCATCAGGTAGAGAACGTTGTCAGTAGAAGGCTTCCATGGCTGTCTTTAAATTCTTTAAAATGATTTGTGTAGATAGGTGTTAAAAAATGCTTCTATACACGATGGTTTTCCACTGGAGTACAATTTAGAACAGCTTTCACCTAGCATAAGAACCACCAAGAGAAGTATTTTCAAAGCTGCAATCTTACCGTCAATTTTTTTTTTCTAACTCATGGCAGATGGTTTCATTCAATGCCCTACTTAGCACAGATGATATTTGCAACGGGATAATTTATGGTCTCAGCAATCGAAATGAGATGGAACAGCCAGACCTAAGGTTATTATAAGAAGAATCTGTAAACTGTCTCATTTGGGTGAAATTGAATGTATAAAGCTTTTGGGCTTGACTGTTTATCCTGTTCTTCCACAATTAATTAGATTGAAGGCCAGAAAATGTGGCACTTTTCATCCAGCAAATGACCCAGCATAGGATATCTATGCTCAAGAAACATGCAAGATACAGATATGCAGCAATTGCAAGACTCATTTGAGTATTGCAAATGTGGCAATTTTTGTATTTTTGTACTCATTTACAAAAATTGCCACATTTGCAATACCACCATCCTCCAATGTTGGCTGAAGGGACAACAACTTCTTTAGGGTTCAAAATAATAAATATGTTTATCATAACCAGCAGTAATGCTTAGCAAAACCTTCTCTTAAATCTATGGTCAACGAATGCATAATTCCAGGATGTTGCTCTGCTCGCTGATGGAAGATTTTCGGGTGGCTCCCATGGTTTTGTACGGTCATGTTTGTCCAGAGGCACAGGTCGGGATAAATTGAGTTTTGCTTTGTGATATTTTTTTTAGTTCTGAAACATGTACCTACGTTGGAAGCAGGTTGGTGGCCCAATAGGTCTCGTTGCAGATGGAGATATTACCAATTGTTGTGGAAAAACAAACTATTCATATGCTAGTTTCAGAAGAGGAGCTTGAACGTAGAAAGAGCCAGTGGATTCCACCCCCTTTGAAGGTTACAAAAGGCACATCATGTAAGGATAGTAAATTATTAAACGTCCCTGTTACGAATTGTCTGAAGGTGCAACTCACATTTTTTTTATTTTATTTTTTATAAGAGACACGAATAAGCATTACCACCTGATTCGTTCACCAAACTCTTTAGGACACTGATGCTCCCTGGAGCCTGGACATGTGGAAGTACGATAATCTTGCTGAGCTTTTATCAACGTGGGCAGCTATACCTAATAAGCATCTCCGTTCCAATGTGGGGCCATAAAAAAACAGTAATTGAGTTTTCTGTTTGCCAAGTCCAATCTGTAAGCATCACTTCTGTCTGGAGTTGGAACACATGAAATGAGTATAATCTGTAGTAATAGTGTATGGCACTCATATTGCTCCATATACTAGTGGAAGTCGTGGGTGTGCACTTTTTTGAAAGCAGAAGATCCAATCCATAGGCTGATGGAGCATATTTAAGGTAACTATTCCATGACAAACTAAACGGATTCACAACTGAAATTTAGTTGGAACTCTATTATGGTTGCTCTTGCAGTGTAGCAGATGAGGAACGATTGGGGGACTTGGGTGCTACAATATAGAGGCCTCTAAAGGAGCTGTTGTCAATGCTGTGAGATGGGCATGCATTTTTCTCGGGTGGCTTCTTCATAATAGAGATGCTGAAATTGGCAGCGAAGATGGTCAAAATTTGGTTGGCTTTTAGTGCAGAATCTGAGAAAGAATTAAAAATACACAAGACTTAATTGTTGCCAAGTCCGTATTAGTACTATCGTGCTTAGATATTGAAGTTGAACCATCAAATAAATTTTCCCAATTGCAGCTGAAGATAGTAGTGGTGACTAATTGGTGTTGGAGAGAAACTGGGAACACGGCAGGTGTCATGTACCTTGACTATGGTACTATTTTGATGGAAATTGGCCAATTGAGTGTACCTTTTCAAACTGTTAGAATGTTCAAAATATGGCATTTACAATGTCGACCTATATCTTTTGGGGTTATGTGGCTGCCATAGGGTCTAACATAATGCCATCTAAAATTTTCTGTGCTCTATAACTCAATTTCAAGAGCATTAGAGGACAAGATGAGTTGAAATAAATTCAAGTTGACGCGAGAGTATAAACTAATTTTATGAGTGAACTGGGGAGGAAAAATCCTAACCCAGGCAAAGCAATCCAGGCCATCTGATGCTGACAATGATAAATAGGTAAATCTAGAATATTCCTGGAAAATAATCAAAACATCACCGCGAAAACACAGCCACAGCCAAAGGCAAGATTTAGGATAATAAGTTGGAAGTAGTATCTGATGATTTCTTTAAGATCAAGGAGGTATTAAATTTGGATGTACTTGGATTGAAGAGCAAACATCTGCACCCAACTCCTGTCTTTATTTGATCAGACGTGCATCTCCCTCGGTTTGCTATTTTCTTATATGTTGCTTTGATGCAGGTCTTTTCAACATTTGACATCTCTCTTTTGTTCGTGGCAGTACATTAAGAACGTCAAGTCTGCAGCAGCTGAAGGATGTGTGACTGATGAATGATAGCTGCTGGCTGAAATTTTGTTTCTATGTTTTTTTTGTCTCCGTGCATACATAGAGAGGAGGAAACTCAGCCTAGATGAATCTTGATACAGACATGTGCCGTGCATTGACATAACATCATGTGGACTAGCAAAATTGAGCGAGAGCCATTGGTACGATATGGTATATAGACATCTGAGATACTAATAAAAATGGCAAGTTTGGCATGATGCAGCTTTAGGTTGTTGTCTGTGTAAAGTAACGAATAAAGAAAAAATAGGAGTTCAGCCAGTTACCTGAGGTTTGGAACTAAAGAAATGTTCGCGATAAATTTCTTGTAATCAATAAACCTTCTTGCAGAATGTTGCTGTTCCATGTATAACAGCATCATGAAGGTGATAACTATTAGCACCAGACCACATTGTATACCATCACAGAAAATCCTTCCACTGACATACAGGTTCTTGTCCACAACAAGTATGCCCTGAACCTCATTGATATTGTTGTCAGTTGCTGAATGCATGGAATATATTATTACTACTGCCACGTGCTCTGCCGTGCAATTTCAGCCGGAAAACTATCTAGTACATAAATCATGGGTGTCAAAATTTATCAAATCCTGGGCCATTAGGTTTGGAGTTAAAGGAAAATGGAATATTATATACGATAGACCTACAAAAGATCATCTCGACAACTCCTGAATCACATCAACCCAGGCGGGTTCTTAATCCCACGAGGTCGGAGGGAAGCATTAGTCTTCAATATGAATGGCATTCTGCTTATTGGTGCAATTTCCATATGACATGATATTTCTTGCACAACCTGAACAGAGCTGCAGAAATGGATCTCTCCGCAGATTGATCAAAGCAAAATGAGGTACCAAATTTTATGACTATACAGCACAGAAGGATGCTGAAACTCTACAAATGAAGCAAATAGTGGTTTTGTACGAATCTTAGTGGTTTTTTTTTTGGTCTAACTAGCTCTAAAATAACTAAATGACCAGTGGTAAAATTTCTTGGTCTAAATCTAGCTTCACTCATGGCTCTAACATTGTTCTCTTTAGCCCAATCACTAATTCTTTGCATGGAATACTATAGCCATGGTCATTGGTGGGTTTTTTTTTGGGGGGGGGGGGGGGGGGGGGAGAGAGTTACAATATTCATGGTGATGGTATGATTATCTCCAACAAATTGCATGAATTGGGAGATCTGAGAAGCGGATACCTTCACTGGAGTTTCTAAACCCATCATAAAAGGTAAGTTTCAAACCATATAACAGATTAAAGAGAACAATCAGAAATATCAAAAGACTGGATACCTAGCAGGAACCAATCAACTCCTTCAGTGCATGGTGGTGTAGTCAGAGAGCCCCTATAGTGCAGATATTTCAGGTTCTGCATACTCTCATTGTTAAAGACCTTACTGAACCAAAGTAAAAGCAATGCATGCATGCAAATTGCTTCATAGTATACGCATACATTTTAGTTATTCTTACATCTGGAAGAAGTGAAGCAGGGGTGAGAGAATTTTGTTCGTAACATCGTAGACTTCCTCGGCATTTGGAGTAAGGATCCCTGAGTATCAAAGCAAATAGATATGAGAACAAAAGTTGTTCAGTATAGTATAGCACAAGATCAGGACATACTTAAAGCATGATAGGTTTCAAAGGAAAAACACGTCCAATATAAAAGAAATGGCCATGTAAATTTGAGTATTGCTCGAACAATTGGCAATTCAATTTCCACTAAGTAATCATAACAATACTATATTACAGGCCATACTATCTTTTCTTGTGAAGCTTCTATATGAAATGGACACGTGCAATTAGTTCAAACATCAACTAAAGTATTAACTGAGAAACAATAGACCTTTTCCCTATGCCCTCCATTTCTGTCATATTGAAAAAATCAGTTTTAAGCTGGGGAAATTATTATGGTCTGCTTCTCAAATTTATTAAACCAGTGTCTAAGAAGTTCATTTTATACTGCACGTACATTTGTGACACAGAAATATTCCCAGCTTCTTTGAACAGCAGAATTAAAGAGTTGGCAAGATAAAAGCCCTTAACTCCACACTGGATCGTGATTGTGGTCTCGACCTTTGCTCTCTTATTAACATTGTTAATTGAAAAATATGTTTATCGCGCATATTATCCTAACTCATTTATGAGATTGCTAAGCATAATTGATTTTTGCTATGGCTAATAAGCTAGAAATTGTACCATTTTCTTCCATATTCTATAGGACTGTTCTTAAGAGCCTCTGACAAGCATCGATTTGGACGGATGCCATTGGCTGCTTCGAGCATGACTCTGTAAAGTATTAGAAAACCACCCTATCAGTTAGCATTATGCTAATAACATAAGGAAATAAGCTCGACCAAAGATGGAAAAAAAATAATGCAAGTGCTTCTTTTCCATAGAGCTTTGCAACAGGCCAAAAACTTATCGATGATACTAATGTTTCAATCAAGCTTTTTTTTAATCACAAATTTGATAGTTGAATCATCTATTTTACAATCATTACACTTCTTAGCAAATTGGCATGAATGTCTGTCTTACCCCACTACAGCAAGACTCTTCATCCTCGTGTCCACTGCAATCATATTAGTTCTATTATGATACTAATTTTCTATTGAGAGATAAAAATTGCTGCAAAGTAAAGAAGCATGCATGAGAAAGGGAGTAACAGAATATACAAGAATAAGAAACACATTTATTGAGCAATCAAGCGCATGAGATACTCACAGTGCACAAGATGTGCCTCCATTGCATAGCGTTTTCCATCAAATAGGTGCTCTGAAGGTGTATGAAAATGGAACTGCAAAAGCCGAAGCTCCCGTCCTCCAACCTTCAACTTGTTTCCTCCTTCAATGAAGTTTACCTGCAAGCTAGCAAATTTTTTTTTAACTATAGTAGAAAGAATTGGACTTTATTTTAAAAGGACACACGTTTGAAGAAAATTATGAAAACTGGAAGAATAATTAGCTGTGTGAGTAAGATTATGGGTTCAAAGAGAGAGTGCAAAATTTGTCACATAACAGGGATACACGAATAGAAAATATCGGTAGTTGCAAATTGGATAGAAATACCCTTGCTTTGGTGACATCTATTCGGTGTCTTTAAGCTAATCTTCAAAGTGTATTCGCATTTAACATCCGTCTTTGCAAAGGTAGTGAACAATCAATTAACCCAAGAGCCATTATCAGGAAATGGACATAATATGACTTTACAAACACTAATGCTACTAGGGAATTGGAAAACAAACTCGCCTGCTTTGTACCCTGTGCAGTAGTGAGAAACGAAGCAGGCAAACCAGTATCATATTCAAACACAAGGGGACCCAGAGACTCCCCATGCTTTAACCTGCCGAATTCAAGGTTAACAGGAGACTGTTCCTTCCCAAATGAGCACAAGCCTCCCCATTGTGCATCTTCACCATAGCTCCAATTCTGCGCCATTGTTTGATTGGCAGGAAGGGAAAGTGCAAGTGTTGATAATGCTGAGAGAATTGCATGGCGCCGTGGAAAAGGACAGGAACATTGGGGAAGAAGAATGGGTTCATTGGGCATTGAGCACGCACTAGGAGCAAGCCACGAAGAGGCCATAAGATTCTATGGTTTACAGTCTGCCTGGCCCTTTGAAAGCTTGTTGGTTCCTTCGAAGCACTCTGTATGTTAGCTACTATATCTTCTTTATAGCAGCGGCCATGCTATCATTCGGGATCAGTGGCCTCCTAACCCTGGGTTGTGTGGGACTATCCCAGCTCGTTGTATATTGCATTTCTGTCCTCTTGTTTTAGGCCGGGATTCCATTACGTCCGTTTGGGACTGGCTGAAATTCTTTTGTCGGGCAAAAGGCCTCAAGGGTATTAGAGCTTTATAATTATTGAAAAAGGGTAAATAAAGGTCCGGCAAAAGGTTTAAAGGGAAGTAGAGCTTCCGGAGCTTTTTTTTAGCGAACAGAATCTAGAGGCAGCTCCGTAACTTTGTTTATTCTCTTCTCTTATTTTTCCCTCTTTTTTTTATCTGTGCATTGCATTTCATTGCAATATTCTTGCAGTGATCTCGTACCCCCAAAGTCTCATAGATATCCAGAAATTTATTCGTAAATGACCCTTAAGGGATCACGGATTTTGTTGAGAACATTACGAAGAACGACAGGGATTAGCGCTGGGGGAACAAATATATTGCCTGATCAGTATTTTCCCATTGGGAATGCTATATTATTTCATAGCAGTAGAGATGTAGCCAGACGCGCCTTTGTACTGAATAATGCTAAAAAAAATAAGGCCTTTCGGAGACCCAAAGCATGTTTCAGCCCATATCAGAGGTTTACAGATCTCAACGTCTGTGGATAGCGAAGATAGAGAGACAGAGGCAGAAGCTGGAAATGCTGAGGAGCAAAAGCAAGCGGGTCCACTTGTTGAGTATGAGAGAAAAATAACTTCGGGATATTTATTACCAGGAGATAGGAATCAGGAAGATGCATTAAGGGTTCTGCAATCTCTTTATGACAAGCTCCAATCCGTAGCCACTAATGGGAGATTAAATACAGAGATAATTCTGGAAAGCTCTCAAGAAAGGACAGGAGGTTGGCTTTGGTCACAAATTTTCTCTAGAGGACAGTCAGAATCACAAACCCCACCAATCGAAGGTCTATATTTGTATGGCGGTGTGGGTACGGGAAAGACAATGTTGATGGACATGTTCTATGAGGAACTGTCGAATACTTGGTCTAAGACAAGGAAGCATTTTCACGATTTCATGTTAAATGTTCACAGTCGTTTGCAAAGATATAAGGGGATGGCCGATCCTTTGGCTGTTGTTGCAGATGAGCTTTCAAAGGTGGCAGCAATATTGTGTCTTGATGAATTCATGGTGACTGATGTTGTTGATGCTCTCATATTAAATCGACTGTTCGGCTACTTGTGGAAACGAGGAATTGTTTTAGTATGTACTTCAAACAGAGCTCCAGATCAACTATACGAGAGAGGCTTGCAGAGGGACCTTTTTCTACCCTTTATTAATATGCTTAAAAGGAGTTGCATTGTGCACGAAATTGGTTCCGTAACAGATTATCGTAAGCTCACTGCAGCACAAAAGGGATATTATTTTGCCGGGGATGAGGCGACAGAACTGCTTAGAGAAAAATTCCATCTGTTAACTGCTGGGAACCAAGTCAAGGCAGAAATTGTGGAAGTAGTCATGGGTCGAAAGTTACAAGTGCCGGAAGCTGCTGATGGATGTTGTTTCTTTCCATTCCATGAGCTGTGTGAAATGCCATTAGAAGCCACGGACTATTTTGGACTCTTCAACAAGTATCATACTCTTTTTCTTAAGGGGGTTCCAGTATTTGGTTCTCATAACCGAATAGCGGCGTATCGATTTGTAACTCTAGTAGATGTTATGTATGAGCACCGTGCGAGGTTTGTATGCTCCGCAGAGGCTGATCCATTTGAATTATTCCGCGGGATTGTAACAATTTCTGAGGCACCTAAACGGACATCAGCTCGTGCAAGTCGCAGCGATGATGCAGATATTTGTGTTGATAATGAGCTAGGTTTTTCCAAGGAGCGGACTATCAGCAGATTGACAGAAATGCAGAGCATGGAGTACATTGAATGCCATGCACCTGTTTATCTGGATCACGCCAACAATAAAACAGGACAAAGATCATGAGTTCATTGTATTCATATTTATTGGCACCTGATGTTGATGTATGTGTCTTACCATTGGGTGGAGGGATCAAGTTGTTGGAACAAATTTCTGAATAGAGCCAAAGACATAAGAGTCTGCAAAAGAGATGGTTCCCAATCCACTGAAGAGACTTGTTGGCTGAGATAAGATCTGAGAATGTTGAAAGTGCCAGCGTACTAAAGGTATAACTGGAAAAAGCCAAGTGCATTGGGATCATTCATAAACTTGCTGACTTGCTGAAGAACTTCCGGAACCCACAAAGTAAGATAACTAGTCAATTCATGTATATATTCCTTATGAAAGGCCGTTGACCATGATCCATCAAGAAAGTATTTATTTTCCTTATGGAGGAGCATCGTGGGTTCCTGCGCATTGCTGTCACGTAGAGTAATAGGATCTGTGACTTCAAATTTCTCTTGCCAATGGGCAAGAAATAAATCGTGCATGACATAAGCCATGAGCTGAACAACCCGAAAGGCAAAGAATTCAGGATCTTCAACGTGAAGATACTGGAAAGGAATTAAGGCAGAGAAGAGCCCTTTATCCTCAACCGTGAGATCTGGCCATAGTTGCAAAATATCATTAATGAGCAAAGGGCCGAACCTGTCCTGCTGCACTATATCATCGAAGCAAGAAGGTGTGCCTTCTAGACTTGACATAAGCATCATAAGAATCTGCAAGAGGAAAGTCAGTGTGGACCAATTTGGCCAAGGATGTATATACATCTGCTAGAGTCTGAGCCTGATCAGCAAAATTGAGCACATTTTGAAGCTAATGCTGCAAATCCTGGATGTGCCGATCCTTTTCACCGACAACACGGGTAAGTTCACGAACTTTGCGTGAAGCATGTGAAGCGCGCGAAGGGTGTAAATTTTAGGCTGGCAATCTCTGCATCATCTAAAATCTTCTGCTTCTGCAGTTCCTGAAGCTGGGTTTGCAGAACCTCAGCATTACTATGGGCATCTGCCAATTGTCCTTCCAACTACGAGTTGCAAACGTGAAATTGATCATTGACGAGCTTTAAGGTGGTATACTCAGCTTGCTATGTCTGATAAAGAACTGAGCATCTTCAAGAGCCCTGACAGTTTCTGTGGGGTGTGTCTTAAGACTATCCAGTTTTGTCTGGACAGAAGCGTGAAGAGTCTCTGACTGGACCTTGGCAGCATTGGCAGCACAAAGCTCTTCATGGGTGCTAAAGGGAAGGCCATGTTTTTGTTGTCTTCCAATTGTGTGGCTCTGGTGTACGCCAAGATCAAATTTGTCAAATTAGTAAATTGGTGTTTAAAAGAGACCCTTTTTTATTATGCTAGATATTCCAGATAACATCATAATCAAATACAATATACATCACCATGAGGAAATCCACCCATGAGACTGATGGCTTGGGTCTCCAAAGATCAATGCAGACATAATTCATAGCAATTGATTTGGCTGGAAAAAGAACATGGCCATTGGGTAGTCCACTCCATCCGCCCCTCTTGTGCATAGTTTGTGGATAGGCTGATAAGTCTTGGAGCCGGACCGTAGCCTACCGAGGGCTTATCCAAATGGTCTACTCTTGGGATGCATCTCCCCAGTCCTGATGAGGCAGGAGGAGATCACTTCCTCCAGAGAATCCATGCCAATGGCATTCCCGGGTAGATCTTTCACACCAGAAGGATCAACTGCCATTGGACAAGTCCTTGTCATCCGGTATAGCTCCGCCACTCACAACGCAGATGGGCTCTTATGCACAGGCCGCAATTAATTGGGAATTAATAAGGCTATTCTAGACTCATCTTCTAAACATGGCTCTGGGTCTCTACCCCCCTTCCCAATACACAAAAGGAGCAACAGATATCATCCATCCTAGTATAACAGAATGAATCGAAATAACAGACCTAATCTAACTAATCTAATCAATATGATTAGGATTCATTCCTTAGTCCAGGTTACAGGTATGGGTTATTGGGTTCTAGAGATCTCCTAGGATTAAGAACAGGTACTAATTCGGCCTAAGAACAGGCGTGAAGCTTGCATTGATTAATAGAATCGATACTATAACTGGATTCTTGGCGGCCTC
The DNA here is from genome assembly GCA_011763485.2 of Isoetes engelmannii. Lineage (NCBI taxonomy): Eukaryota > Viridiplantae > Streptophyta > Lycopodiopsida > Isoetales > Isoetaceae > Isoetes > Isoetes engelmannii. The sequence goes on from JAANSK020225525.1 coordinate 16,046, forward strand.
CAATGCCTTGGGGCTCATCCATACCGCTGAAATGGATACAAATGGATGAAGAACTTGGAATCATCTGGTACAATGAGCTTTCATGCTGTCGCAAGGCTGGAATTATGACCGACACTGCTCCAAACGCTCCTTTGATCACTCACGACCGTCGATAGAATCCAAAAAATGACTTTTAGGGTCTTGCCATTTTTCCCCTATGCTTTAGAGTTAGTACTTGATTGGCCCACTTGACTCCTTAGGGAACTGCCATATGGAATTATGAGTTATATTCACATGTTATCTTAACATATGCAATATAATGGTCAATATTGCATGAGTCATAAATACAACGTTATTGGATTTACGGGATCAAGTGCAATGCACATGTTATATTAACATGTTGCCTCATGAGTTATATTATATACTATCATGTATAATATAATGTTTCCTAATGGTTGCATGGAATAAATACATAATGTATTTATATCTCCATGGAGCAGTCCCTTACAATATATTAACATGCAAGCTATCTAGGTGGCATGCATGTGTAATATATTGACATATCCCATGCTTGACATGTACTGTGACATGCATTATAATATAGGTATTTATATCGTATAGTATACTGGAATGTCATAGTCCCCATCTATAAGGCAGGCGACCCTCACATCCCAGCCAATTACCGAACAATTATGGTCAGTTGGCTATTTGTAAAATTGCTAGCCAGCATTCTTGAGCAACACCTAATGGCATGGATGGAGGAGGCACAAATGTGAGCCCTCACACTGGCAGAATTTTGGCCTTGACATTTTACCATTGATCACATAGACTATGGACCTGGGTTGAGGATAGCAGAAAATGCCGACATGGCCTGTATTGCTGCTTCGTTGATTTTGCAAAGGCTTTTGATACTGGCCTCAGGAGAAGTTATGGGAAAGATTGAGGTTGTTGGGAGCCCCTATGGGTTTGCAAAATGCAGTTTATAGGTTGTATGAGACATGCTCAGGCAAAGTGTCACAGCTAGGACAACCTGTCAACAGTAGTATTGGGGCCCCCTAGGGCTGGCAGGTCTCCCCAATATTGTTTGGCCTCTATATTGATCAATTGAAAGGGTAGCTTGTTGAATGTATGGGTGACAAGGCTCAGCTTGTACACCACATTATTAGACAGTTCTTATACGTTGACAATGTGAACCTCTCCGTCTACACTTCGGATGACATGCAGCGTCATCTAGATGCCGTGAATACTTTCTGCTAGACCATGGTAATGCGGGTTAATCTTGCCAAAACTAGAGTGCTACTCATCTCATCTTCGTGCCAGCCAATGTTTCCCTCCTTCATTTATCAATGGCAAAATGTGGAGGTAGCACCTACCTACACGTGCTTGGACATAGAGTTAGTTTCCTTCCACCACATACCGGACACTTCCTATCCAGTTACAAGCGATAGCGAGTTGGAAGGCATGCAGAACAACAGTTAAAAGGTAAAATTGTATGACTGGGTCCATCAATCACACTTGTTCAGGGTCTTGGTGAAGCCCATTCTATTCTATGGAGTTGAAGTTTGGAGCCCGGCGATATCCCTGGCCACCTGGATGACCTGGAGCAGGTGCAACAAGCCTTTCTAGCTGGAGCACTTGAGGTAAAATTCACATTCTTGTATCAGCTTATCCTCTAGGAGACAGGTTTCTTGCCTCTACAAAGGGCCGCACTTGATAGCCACATTATATACTTTCAAAAAGTAGTCAGTATGGGCAATGATCGTCTCCCCAACCTTGCTTATACATGGCTGTGGGTCCGCAACGCCTTAAGGCCTGCTGGAAAGAGAGAGGAGCTCAGTCCTTCTCTCTATGGAATGTGCAGAAGCACAGGTTCATACAAGTAAACTGAAGAGGATCACATCACCTGAAGCAGTACCTTGGTGCTTGTTTCCTCATTAAGCTTTGGGATGCTGGTGCTGTGGATTAGAGACTTGTTTTTTATGTGAAATTTACCTTAAGGTTGATCATTATGTATCCAATGCATAATGGGTACAATCAATTTCTTATGTGTAGAGTGCAATCAATTTCATTTGCCTTCTCTCTCCCACCTTTAGCATAAGGCAATTGAACAACACACCTTGCACTGTCAAAAGATGCAGTGCGTGAAAAGTGCTCCAAAGTCATCAAGGTCATCATTAACAACCTATCTAATGAAGCATGTAAAAGACAGTGTATGGCCATTTGTTTTAAAGTTTCTTTCAATGGCAATGATATGTTGGTTATAAACAAGGAAAGCTGCGGTTGTTTCTGAAGAAAGTTTAGCAAGTATAAGCATAACCATAATAGCATCATCAAGTTTGCCTCCTGCTGCGAGATATTTCTGTCTTAGATCCAACCCACCCCTTCCCCAAGCCTGTGCTACCGCTATTTTATTGACATTAGGAAAAAGACATTGCTTGAAGTCATAGCAAGTACTGATGATGTTGTTAAACAAAGTTGCATTATTATAGAATGTCGTAGAATATGTGAATCCATAATTTTTTCTTATGCTAGCTGCCAGATTGTGGTGGTGGTGGTAACTTGAACATGTAGTACTATGTCCATATAGAATAAGAGAAGTCATACAACATCCTCCTTGGGAACTAAAATACCCTCCTATGGCAACAACTACATTGTACGCTTTTGAATCTTGCTACCATTAAAGAATGGTCTGTATCTGTTGTAGATGCCAGGCCAATGCCATTACACGGTGAAGCCATTCTTAAAATGTGAAGTTCAATGAGACACAATTGATTGGTTAGGCAAAATGCATGTGAAGTTGTCCCAATCAAGTAACCAATAGATTCACCCCTCTGGTACAAGGGAAAACAAGAACTCGTACAAACGCGTAGAGATGCAAAGTTGGAACTTTGCAACATGGTGTTAAACATTGCGAGGAAAATAAAGTGATGCCGCACTGTGGGTTGCCCTTGTAAAAATTTTGTAGGTGTGGTGTAATAGTCGGTCTGTTTTGCCAACCATTTTAAATATAACTTCAAGTTCATGATTTTCAATCACCTTAAATTTTTCAGATGCCTGCGTTATCTAGTATATCCAACAAGATAAGCCATAGATTGAAATTGAGAAGAACATTCAGATTCAGAAGGAAATGTGGGCAAAATGCTAATCTCTCAGTTAGGAAAACCAATCGGGGAAACCATCACTTCTATGCTGGCTATAGAGTATGGAAATGATGGTCAACTCGCTGGAAAAGAATAAGCTAACTTAGAAACCAAAAATTAGAAGAATGAAAGGTAACTTATGATATCTTATGAATTAATCCTGGTTTTTCTAGTACTCCTACCTAATAGATCTCAAGATAACAATTTCATAAGCAGCTACAATTGGGGAGGAAGGCCAATTCTAAGCTGAGCTGATAGCAATGGAAAAAACAATTAAAGAAAATCTATTAATTGAAATCTTACTCAGAGGTTGATCGCTGTAGGCCATTACTTGGTTGAGCTGTGTCGTTGTTGCAATTGAGCTTAAAATTACAGAATGCACAAGTCTTATGTAAATTTAAAACATGACTGATCTACCTCCACACCCTCTGTAGTACATGCCCCTTCTACTACCACCACCATTGTAGCCTCCATAGTAACCTCCTATGTAGCCACTACGACGTCCACCATTGCGGCCCCCTTTTCCTCCACGAGACCTCAGTGAGAAGTTTCTTGTCTGAAACAAGGGAAGCAATATTCCATTCAATTTTAGGGAACCTTTTTTATCCAATGCGCTTATAGGTCTTAAAAGCCACTGCATTCACCTTTTTGTAAAGGCGCTAAGAATAGATGTTCGACCATCCCTTTCTTTCTTTGCCAAGGGGAGCTAAGAACACACTAGGAGCCATGTAAGGACGCAGCCAAGAAAGTATGCACTTTGTCATGATCCCTTTTTTAAACCATTATGTAAACCAAATCAGCCATTGTAGATGTTATTACCAAACGAGCCCTTTGTTTCTCTCTCAGAAGTTCCATCTACGAACGACTTGCAGTTACAATGTCAAGCTCCTCTAAGCGTGCTTCTACTGAATCCAATCACACTCAACCAATATCTGATGAAGCAATCCACTTGTTACCCTCTTCATCCACTGTCATTAAAAATCAAGTTGTCGAGCCTTTTGCAAACGAGAATCCCATAGAAGGACATGAAAATGTGCAACAGAATGAAGAAGACATTGGAGCAGAAGACCTTGAACCACCTCAGAAGCGGTTGCACTCACTTCAAAACTCAATGACGCTTACCCAAACGAAGTCAAACGAGATTCATGTCCTCGTACTATGCCAATATGGTAACATAGACAGGAGCACCACTGCTTCTAAATTCTCTATTCTGTCTGTCGGCAAATGTAGTCGATGCTATGGCTATGGATACAATAACGGTCATAGCAAAGGATGTTGACGATCATAGAGTTCAACAATACATGCGCCTAGGAAAGTGGATATCAATAAAGCAGTACGGTGTCGGCCCCATAAATTGCAAGTTTCAGTATGATGACTGTGACAAAGTCATCAAGATCCTGCCACATACACTAGTGAGAACTATTCAAAGGCAATCAATTATATTGAACTTGATGCCAACCCTCGGAGTTTACCTAACTGCACCTAACTGCAACGATTGTAGGTTTGGATGATTCAAACCCATATCCAGCGATTGGAATTGCTGACGAAAAGGGTTCCAATAACGTTACAACATTGCAATTTCTGTGAATATGATGACCACCGGTGCGACCATGGCTTTCAAGGCGCAAATAGATCCAAGTGCAAGTCCCTTTTCAAAAAGCATCAAGTGCCTAAAAAATGACATTCAACGACTGCGAACAGTTGTGTTCTCAGCACAACTCTGAGCATACAAAGCTGAGGTAACAGCCATCTTGCAGTCCTGGCATGTGTTCTCTGAGAAATGGTGTTCGTAGGTACTGTCACAAAGTTATTCAATTTAGAAACTGTTCATCTTACTATATTATTGTAGACTTAGAAATTTTACTTGTTCATAACTTTATATGCTAATGCTTGTCTTCAAACAAACGTCTATCTAACTTAGTATGCTTACAAATGTTTTCTGCATCTTGTATTTTGTCACCTCGACACTTATGTGCGGATTCGTCATCTCCTTACAGTATGCCTCTACCTTCTCTTTAATTCCCTTTTGAATCTCTGTCTTCCTTACCCTTTTTTGCATTTCTGGCCTCCTGCTACAACTGCCTCATTTTTTCGCTGCCTTATTTGCTTCATACAATGTTACACCAAATTTAGATCTCCCAATATCTTCTTTTCTACTGCCATTTTTCCCTTTAGCACTTGCCCTTCGATTATATGCTTTCACATGCACTTCCATTTTCTGCATTACATCAACAATTGTTTATGTTTAACTTTATAATCATCAACATATCTTATTCTATTACACTTATGTATCTCATACATCCTACTTTGCATGCGCTGCAGTCCCCATCATCAATTCTACCTTTTGTTCTTCTTCTTGTGTCTTCGGCATATTGTTTCTGTTTTCCTTTAGCTGTTACTATCTCATTTCTTGCCCTTTGGGTTCGCATACATCTGTCACCATCTCTCACTACTTCTTCTTCTATTTTTATAATTCTTTCTTCCCTTATTTCCTTCACCTTCTTATATTTTTCATTCGTCTCGTTTGCAAAACTTTTAGTCTGAATTCGTTTGTTATCTATTACCTCTATCCACATCCATGAATACTCAAAGAGCTTACAGTACACAATATCTCCTCTTTCAATGCCCTGCTATTCTTCAAAACTCATCCACCCACCACCAAGATATATCTTATCGTGGTCTTTGATAACTTCTATCTTCCTATCCGACCCCTTTGGTCCTCGCACGACCAGATTATCACTCAACATATTCTCGTTCACTACACCAAAAGGAAGTTTCTGCAAACATTTCATTGCACAGATCCTTAGTTCTATATACAATATAACGCAATGTGTTTCTGTACATATTACCAAATAAGGCTTCGATCTCACTGTCGCTATGAAATGCGCGAGCACTCTTGGCGCCATTCCTTGTCCACTGTCTTTTTCTTCTCTCACAGCTAAAATCTTGCCGAGGTCATCATGGCATGCAGTCATCAACAATTAAAATTTCATCTTTCGCTTCATTTTCAACATGCTATCATATCTTTTTACCAATGCTACATCTTTTCCTGCTCTACACCTACAACCTTGTTACCTTTGTAGACAGATATAAAAACTTCTATCTTTTGCAATTGGACATTAGGTTTTCCTACTGTTGAGCTATTCATTTATTTACAAATACAAAGTCTCTCAGTATTGATTAATGAGTTCCTTTTACTAAGTTTCAACTACTTAATCTATGCACAAAGTTTATGACAATTTGGGTTTCAACTACTTATTCTACGTTCAAAGTTTATTACAATTTTGGTTTCACAACTTCGTACCTCTAATTAATCCTATTACCAAAGCTTTCTTTAAGTTCTTTTTCTCTTCATTTTTCTGGTAGTACGGTGGTATAGTTGTAAGACGGGCGCTTTTGTACTAGGCTAGCTCAAAATAGACTGCAAACCATTGAATTGTGTATATCCTTTTCTAGACTTTTCATAATCACCAATGGACTAACATACATTTTCCAACTTTTCGTGTCCATATGTTTTTTATACACGTGTGACTATTTTAGTTTCATTTGAAGGCTTCAAATTTCTTTTATTCTTTTTCTTCCCATTCAATTTCTCTACTTTCCTCTTCTTCATCCTCTTCACGGGCAACCCTCTGATGCTTTAGCATCTTGTTATAAAAGGATTATTGTCATCTTAAACACGAGAATATTTCAATCCATTCCATTTTTTGGAGGTAAGATAATTGCTCTATTCTACTAGACCTATGTGTAGGCATCTAGCGAAAGCAACTCAGAACTTCTGGAGTTAAGAGCGGCCTCCCACAGTTTGCAATCTTTTTGTATTGTGATTTGGCTATTGGCATCGATTTCAATTCCTGTGTAATATCTGCATTTTTAGATCCATGGATGAATCATTACTGTACACTTATTTTCTACGCTTATCAAGCATGGGGACCTTTAGTCAAACGTCATTTTCATCTCAATATCATATCCAAATTAACAAATCCTTCCCAAGTATTGCTCACGCATTTTAGGGCTAAAGGTTGTGGGACTAAAGAGTTTGGGAAAATATTCAATATACCCTTGCTCACACACTCATATTGGACAAATTGTACAGTTATACATCATACGCGCCTTCGAAGGCCCAATGAAAGAGTTTTCCAATTTTAGTTGGAATTTAAGATCTAGAAATTTACATCGTATTTCGTAGAAAAAAATCATGTCCGTCTCTAACTTATCATGGAACTTCCTCAATTCAATTGCTTGGTCATTTTAATCATCTGTCCTCAACAGTAATTATCTCTGAACATTGTCAATGCTATCTTTACGAAATCATTGAAAAAAAAAACACCATTATGATGCACATTTAATTTGACCATTGCATTAGAAAGAAAAGTTGTTTCTTAGGTATTTGACAAATGGAAATCTTAGGTATGGAGATAAGAATATGTCACTCTCATATTCTTGCTAAGCCACATATCAAAATTTCTCCCACAAGATGAGCAAAAGACTCGAGTAAGGGTTGAACTACCTGCTTTTGAAAGACAATCACAAACGCATGCAATACACGCAAAATACCACACTCGCCTAAAACCCTCACATGCCTTCCCCGTTGAGAACGCTCGAGCAATGCCTCTGACGCAGGCCCGCTGGCGGCAGGCTGGGGTGCTCACTCTGGAGGCTTGGTATTGGGATGGCCAGATTGCATCATGGGAGGTTTTTAGAGTGCGGTTTGGCTTGAAAGCCAGTGACTGGACTATTTGGGAGCAGGTGGCCCGTTGTATTCCGCCGCACATACCTGTATTGCTTCAGGGGGATGTAGTGGTACGGGCTTGGAAGGTTCATCCCGATATTGATGCTGAGTGCTTCGTGCGGTCTGCCTATCACACGTTGGTCATCCATGACACTTTGCCTCCGTCTGATAAGTGGTCCTTGCAGCTTCCGGGCTCCCGTTGGCACTCAATCTGGATTTGGACGTGGAGTACTCTCCCCCTCCCCCCCCCACCCAAAGGTTAGGGTGCTCCTATGGCAGGTGATCCATCGTTGTATCCGGGTGAATGTCCGGGTGAGCAGGTTTAGAC
>JAANSK020225526.1:0-14253 GCA_011763485.2 Isoetes engelmannii
TCCTTGATCTACGCTGAGAGGATCTGCTCCTGGCTGAAAACGCCATAATTTGCGGGCGGTGAAGCTATGACTGTCTCGAATCTCACCTGTGCTTCTTGACGGACCTTGAATGCTCCTTGGGTGTGTCCGTGACGTGGTCCTTGCCATGCCTCTTGCCTACCTTGAGTGGGGCAACGGGCGTGGCAGACGTGCCCGTGCCCACGTTCTTGGGGTCTTCTTTGTATAACAAGTAGAGGCCTGTGGTGTGGTCCACGGGGCCAACAAGGTCCACTTTTCACTGCTATACAATTCAGTAAAGGTGAATCCCCCGGGATAGAAATCAAGTCCAATTGCAATTGCCACTAAAAATTGATGAGCCATTAGATCTACAGGAAGATAAGGTATCGAGAACTAGCAAGGACATTTTTAATGCACGAAACATATCTAGTGTAAGACCAGACGAGTAGTAATACTACACTATATATTCCCCACCAAGTGGATCCCTCTAGACAACAAAGAGTCCACTGCATCACTATTATCAAGCATAATTAGAAAACCAACAACTTGATAAACTGAAAAGGAGGAAGTTGAAGGCGTAGCAAAAGATGAGATAACCAAACACGAAACTTCGAGAAATCTAAGTAGCACATAGCCAAGGACTACATGGACGTTGTGCCTTTGATAATATCACTCACTCTTCAAATACTTCTTAATAGAGCATCATTTTCTCCTTAAAGAATTTTTTGAAAATAGTCATGTAGGAATCCTTTCAAGTCATTTGAACTCCTCCATATCGCCCCATCTCCTGTTATGAGTCGTTGACAATTTCTTTTGCTTCACAGCTGCTGAAGAAGACTCTTGAGCTATGTTAAACCAACCACGTTTCCATTCTCTATAACCAGAACAATATAGTATTGCATATAATTTAAAGTCTGATTAATTCTCTGGCCTTCGGGACAAGCCCTAGTTTTATCTAGGCCTTTTAATGTGGGCAGTCTCATTGGCTATATTTGGTCTTTGTGGACATTAACTTTTCTATATAACTTGAACCTCCTCCATCCTTTCAATTTTATCAAGTATACTTCCATTATAGGCTTTCTTCCTCTCAATGAATCAAGTAATGAATACAGTATGTCCATATAGCCCTTTCCTCTTGTACTTTTGGTCTGCCCCATAACTTTGCAAAGTTTTTTATGCTTGCTAATGCAACTATCAGGGCTTTCATCTGAATGCATCTTGCCAATTCTTTGCATCAGTTCTCAAAAATGGATTCCTTCAGGTACCTAGACTTAAAGGCTATTATCAAGGACTTTTTCTTAGTGTCTTGGCATGATATCACTTGGGGGTTATGGTCAGATATTGCATTCTCAACCACATTGGATCTATGGAGACTGGGGGCAAGGCGAGGGCCATGCCGTTCCCATAGCACCTACATAAGCTCCCCTCGTCTTACACACTTGTCCATCATCGAGTCTAGATCTCCCATATCCTGCTCGCGCCATGTCCGTAAACCACATTCCGGTTCTTAATAGGTCAAATTTTGACTTTTACAGTGCCCCAATGGCTGTTATGCTATTTTGGAGCCTTGTCACCTCCTCCTGCATCTTTTTCTGCACTGCAGTTTCCTATTCTATTATGTTCGGAATGGTCCAGCAGATGTGGCCCCTTTGCTACAATCCTGTTTGCCATTTGCAGTACCCAATGGGGCCCTGCTCCCTCAATTTTTTTTCTTGGACCGACTTTCCACGTGTCGCTATAGCAGGGGCCAACAACCTTTGCGCCAATGTCGACACTAAGAGTTTGTTGCTTCCTAAAACAAGTGCATGTTCATAAGTTACTCAATTCTCTTTCGTTGCTAAGAATATATTGACTTGAAATTAATTTGTGATATAAAATTCAGATTCGATGCGGTGGTTATGGCAAAGTATAGATAACATCATCTCGACATTAAGACATAGCACAAATAGAAAAAAAAAATATGCTCTAAACATAGTCATAAAAGTGCAAATCATCTCCACATTTCTTGAGAACCGTGTTGGTTAAATTCTATTTGTTCTTTAGATTCATTTGTGACACGATGAAATATGTATCTTGATATTATTATACTCTCCAATTCATTTATGGAACCATCACAATACTATATTTAAAGGCATCCAACAACATCCAACTATATTGACCTAACCTTAAATGTGACAATAAAAACAAAATCATGGTCGAAGGAGACAATAGAAACTCCTTAGAAGCAGGGTTCGAATTTAGTGGTCCATCGAACTGAGAAAAATGCCGCCCCCACATTTGCTATTATCGGATTTTTAGACATTGTGACCTACTTTCCGGATTTCTTTGTATTTTTTTGCAAAAATAGCTAAAAAAATTGTTGGGAAAGTTTTTATCTAACCGGAAGTTTTTAAGGATGGCCAGATTTTTCGGGGCCAACCTCCCTTGTTTGCGAACCATGCTTAGATGAAGCAGATGATGTCTCATGTCGACCACAATAGAAAGGTTGGCATAAGATTTTAATACATGGGAACGCTTCAACATCATCACATGTGAAATAGATGCAATGAGACAAAGGAAGGGAAGATATGCTTGGAAAAACAGAGCAGTTAGGTAAAAACAATATATGGGGATGAGGTAGAACAATGTACTAGAAATATCTGAAGGTTGAAACGGGGCAATTGCGTTGTTCGAGGAAGGATACGGGGAAGAAAAACTGGGGAACTTGATGCAACCCAAGAGGGGAGCATGATCAAGGGGGATCAAGTTGACAATATCCGAAGCAATCAACATTTGGGCAAGACGGTGACATCCTTGACTACAAGAGAAGAAGAAGAAGAGCAGATTTAACACACCAACCAATTTAAATATAAAAAAAAAGGGAGAAACAACGGAACCAATAGTATGTAATGTCCATGTATAGAAGCAACTCTTACATGAGATGTACACATTACACCAACATTTGCTCTAAATATTTTTTTTTATTGAAGGACGTCAGTCTATTCATTATCAAATCACGATTCCATTCTACTTCATTTTATTCTAAATATGTTGACCAGTTCACACACATTTATTATATGTTTTATCATATTTTTGCAAGAGGTTAAACGTGAAATTATATAAAACTTTGCCGAACTACTCAATCAACTTAGAATAAGAGTTTTTTAACATCCACTTGAGATGAATTGCAAACACACACTAACATTGCTCATTTGAAAATATTGTGAGAGAAGTCCTGAATCCGATATCTAGATTAGTGAGGTAGAAATTTACATATTGGGGTACGTTGAGAACTCAAATTCGATATCTAGATTAGTGAGGTAGAAATAGATAGGAGTTTTGACACCATGCCACAATGGCGGCATCGTGTAGGATATATGACAATCCTCTAGATGTCCCTGGTAAGACTTAACTCCCGACAGGGCAAACGATAGGTACACGAGAGTGACGAAGTCGCTTCACTGAACCAGGACGCAAGACATCTTAATTGCTAAATCAGGATCCACCAAAAATAATAAAATTAAAGGGCAATTTGTAAAAAATACCCTTTATATATTTGTAGAATTGTGTAAATGCTCATGTTTTAGAGGTATTTCTTATGAAAATTACCGTAACTTTTTCATAATGATCTAAAAGGGAATGTGCACTTCAAAGAGGATGATCTCTTCCTAGCAAAGGTATCATTTGAATCGGAGTCTGAAAACACAAGTTACGTTCTTTTTGAATACATAAAGCAGTATAAGGATTTAGAAGACCATACATAAGATTCCAGACGCTGATTCATGTGAAGATATTATCCTCATCTACAATTCATACGAATCCTCTAGATGACAATCCTCTAGATGTCCCTAGTAAGACTTAAACACAAGACATCTTAATTGCTAAATCAGGAGCCACCAAAAACAATAAAAAGAAAGGGCACTTTGTAAAAATACCCTTTATATATTTGTAGAATTGTGTAAATGCTCATGTTTTAGAGGTATTTCCTATCGAAATTACCGTAACTTTTTTTATAATGATCTAAAAGGGAATGTGCACTTCAAATGGATTATAGATGAGGATGATCTCTTCCTAGCAAAGGTATCATTTGAATCGGAGTCTGGAAACACAAGTTACGTTCGTTTTCAATACATAGAGCAGTGTAAGGATTTAGAAGCCCATACATAAGATTCCAGACCCTGATTCATGTGAAGATATCATCCTCATCTACAACTCATGCGAAGGACAATTACAATTTGGATTCTCGCAAAATAACTACAATTATTTTCATCAAAAATAACCCAAATACCTCTAGAACAAGTCATTTTCACAATTTTACAAATATAACAAGAGTATACGAATTTCCTTAAAAATATAAAAGAGAGCCGTATAACCATGTCTGGGCCAGACTCTTTTTTTGACTAATCCGCCGCCAAAACATTCCGGCAATAAATGAACAGAAACTCCGGCCACATTTGCCGGCCGCGAAAAACCCTTGCGCCGCCGGCCCTTTCCCTCTGCCATTCCACTCCGTTGGCCCGATCCGCCGGACCCAGGCCGCATCTACCCTCTCCTCCTCACTATTACACGATATATCTCCTTCCTCAACTCCTAGATCGCCTCTTGCACATCCTGCCTATGTTTTAAACGCTCGATTTCGTCCAGTTTTTACCTATCTTACTTAGATCTAACTCCAGTGATCAAACCCTCCCTTTTTTTGCACCATTCCATTCTGCCTATGGTAAATCCGTCATTCCTTTCCTCATTGATTTAATGGTTCATATAGGTATGCGCAATGGTGATTTGAGGCAGAGTCAAAGATGGGGCATTTGGAGAAGGGGAATTTGTAATGGCAGCTCGGGATTATCCGAGAATGCTTGAGTTCTGTTTTGATCCATTGTGGTATTGATTTGGGTCCTCCAGTTTGGGGAGCCAGAGTTACAGGGCTTAAGTCCTGGGAAGAAATGTGATGGGCAACAGAGTGTCAAGGGTAATGCAGTGTTTCATGCCTCCCAAGCATGATCATGAAGCAGCAGGCATACTTTTTTCTGAGCCTTTAGATGAAGGACTCGGGCACTCTTTCTGCTACGTCAGGCCTGCGTTGGATTCGTTAGCTGATTCTCCGACACGGCACGATTCTGCTGAGCTACTGAAGACTGATGGATTATCAGTTCCAACAAGCGATCGTGATCAGGATTCATCCTCGGCAGAGATTCCACCCGAAACTGGAGAAGAGGCCATAAAAAGTAGAAACCTTAATGAGAAAGCGAAGAACATATCGGAAACGTCTTTCAAGTCAATCTCTGGAGCATCAGTAAGTGCTAATACTTCTACTCCTCGTTCTATAGTGTCTCATGAACAGTTCAATTCTTTCTCAAATATACCATATGATCGAGCAGCAGCCTTTGAAAGCACACCTTCATTTAGTGCTCTGCCTTTGCAACCTATTCCAAGAGGCATTTCTCACTCAGGACCTATGTCTGGCCCTCTTTCTGGCCCTCTCTCAGGTAACTTAGAAAGAGGGTTTTTGTCAGGCCCTCTCGAAAGAGGGTTTTTGTCTGGCCCTCTAGAAAGAGGATTCATGTCAGGCCCCTTAGAAAGGGGTTTCATGTCTGGTCCTATTGAAAGAGGTTTCACATCTGGCCCTTTAGAAAGAGGCTATCTTTCAGGGCCATTAGAACAAGTAGATAGAAGCCAGTTTTCTGCTCCATTGGGTTTACCCTATTCGGCATACCTTAAAAAGAGGAGAAAATCCTTGGCTAAATTGGTGCAGACAGTTAGTAAACCTGTGAAGAAAGCGCTTACAAGAACAGTGTCTAATCTAGCTCGCACTCAGAAAACATTAATTGGCCCAGTAAAGAACTTTATGACTGGTGAAGGCAGGCATGGAAGAGATGGAAGTAGGGAGGCTCAGTCTCATACAGATTCACAGGTGGAAACTGGTTATACCTCATCCGAAATGGATATGAGTGAAAAACACAACCTTCAATGGGCACAGGGTAAAGCTGGCGAGGATAGGGTTCATGTTGTCTTATCAGAAGAGCATGGGTGGCTGTTCGTAGGCATATATGATGGTTTTAGTGGCCCCGATGCTCCTGATTTTCTTATGAGCAATTTGTATCCTGCAATCTATAAGGAGCTCAAAGGACTTCTTTGGGATCGCAAGGAAGCATTTGAAGCACGTCCGAATCAAAATAATGTTGGCACCTCAGATGAGGAATTTCAGTTCAAGATAAGTGAACAACAACTTAATGGTAGTAACAGTATAGACGCACATTCCATAGTAGAAAGCACATGTAATGGATGGATCCGTATGGCAAGAACTGTTTCAGGTGACAATGCTAAAACACAGAACTTATGCTCAAAGGGAAATAATGAGCTGGAAGATAAACGATGGGAGCAACCAGATAGTGGTTGTTGCTCTAATTCTGCAGGTCATGATTACAGCCAAACTCATAAGAGTTCACCCCAGCAAATTGTAAACAATGATTTTGACTTCCATGCGGGTGCCAATAGCGCCAATGGAAATATTGGGGTGGAATTAGATGGGAAATTAGCTGAGGATAAAACACTTCCAGACTCTAAGCGGGAACAACCTGTAGAAAGCCTTAAGCAAGCAGCTGTTATGCCAGACGATGTCCTTCTAGACACCACACAAAAGCAGCTGAAAGTTAGATCATTGTTGGGAGCAAAATTGAAGCAGGCATATGGAAGGCGCAAAAGGGAAAATCACAGGAAGTTGTTTCAATGGAGATATGATTGGGAACAGGAAAGAATAGAAGCTCAGAAACGGATGAAGGAAAAGCTCAAGGTGGAAGAAGATGAACGCAAGCATTCCAGGCGAGGACATGTGGATCATCAGGCTGTTCTGCAAGCGCTTGCAGAAGCACTAGCCAACACAGAAGCGGCTTATTTGGAGATGGCAGATAAAGCAGTGTCAGAGAATCCAGAGTTGGCTTTGATAGGTTCATGTGTTCTGGTGATGCTTATGAAGGATGAAGATGTGTACGTTATGAATGTTGGGGATAGCCGTGCCGTCTTGGCACAAGACCGAAGGATTGATCCCTTGGAACCCCTAGGTATAGGAACAAAGAGCCAAACAACAGGACAAGGCAATAAGACAGAAGAGAATGAAAGAATTGGTGCAAGAGACTCAATGTTGAGGATGGAGCTGGAGAAAATCATAGAAGAAACTCCAATGGAACTAGAGGCACTTGAAGCCAACTATGCCTTTGGAGAAGTAGCCCCACCGCCAATTTCGCCAACTTTAGGTGCCCTACAGCTTTCATCAGACCATAGCACAAACATCGATGAGGTAAAGAGTGGATTTTGCTTTGGATTTTCTTTTATACCCTTTATCCTGATAGTCAAGTTTAATTCATAGGAAGTCTTAAGAATTAAGATGGAGCATCCAGATGACCATGGATCCATTGCAAATGACCGTGTGAAAGGAAGATTGAAAGTCACCCGTGCATTTGGGGCAGGTTTTCTCAAACAGGTATGTCTTTCAATAGCATTTGATACTCATTCTTTGGGAAGATATTGATTTTCCTGGTTATCATGATGCAGCCCAAATGGAATGATGCTCTTCTTGAGATGTTCCGGATCGATTTCATTGGCAGTGAACCATATATTACATGTTCACCCTTCCTAAATCATCATAGGCTTGGCCCCCATGATCATTTCTTGGTCTTGTCATCTGATGGGCTATATCAATATCTGAGCAATGAGGAAGTTGTATCCCATGTGGAGTGGTTCATAGAGAAGTATCCAGATGGTGATCCTGCTCAATATCTTATTGAAGAGCTACTGTATAGAGCTGCCAAGAAAAATGGTGAGCATCTGCTTTTACATATTTCTGTCCTTTCTAGATGTTGGGTCCTAAAATTATGCGCTTAATCATACAAGTAAATGTCCCCTGCACGCCTCTTACATTAGATAAATACCTATTTAAGGGGACACTAGGAACTTTCTGATGGCATTTACTTCTTTCACCAGGGATGGATTTTCATGAGCTGCTAGACATTCCTCATGGGGATCGGCGTAGGTACCATGATGATGTTTCTGTGATGGTTATATCTCTGGAAGGAAGGATTTGGAGATCTTCAAGTTGAACACGTTATCAAATATTGGTCTGGGGTCACACATAACCTACATTTTTTGTCCAATTTTTTGTAACAATACATCAATAGATTGAGTAGCACAATGTTCTCCTTGATGTGGATGCATGTTTTGTGGTGGTTTTCATATTTTAGTACATATAGGCCAGGAATAGAGAACTTGCTCTTGCAGATGGGTGCAACTGAGAAAACCTGACAAGGGAGGCTACAATAAAGCATGATCATACAGAGTTCATGTTTATGTCAACTTGAATTGCAGGATGGAACCAGAAATTTCTCTAGTTTATAGGCGATATATGAGTTGACGGCTACCAATGGCCTTTGGTTTAATAGAGCTGCTCGAATATCCATTGTACATTACTACATTTTACTGCTGCTTGGCAAATTTAAGATTGGATTACTGGCTTGCGCCTCTGCATAGACAGTTTTGGGGTGAGCTCTAAAGCACATACACGAGTATTATTGCTCAATGTCAGGTTTGGTGAGATCTAAAAGGTAATACAGCTTATCAATTCAATGGAGTTTCATTCTTTGTACACATTGTAATGTAATAAAGGTAGATAGTTTCCAGAGACCACTATAGCATACTGAAATAGCTAGGAAATAAAGAGAATATTTCCTATGCTCGTAGTTTATCATGATTATGTGTACATGATGACTGATAATTGAAAGGAGCTATTGATACGCTGTTGACCAATCTCTTGGGGTCATATATTTTAAAAAATTGTTGTATAAAAGCACTATTGACAAGATGGGCCCTTTTTATAATGTATGGGTTGATGTTTTCTAAAGAAGGCAAATCATGCCAAAAGTCATATCAACAACGACTTTGAGTGCACTTTGAGAGGGACACTAGTTGCCATTGCCTTCAACTTCAACAACCTTGAATTTCTCCATTGGGGAAAAGCTTCCAGGCTGTTTAAACTAGGTAATTTGAAGATAACGATCTATGTTGGCTAGCAAAATCAGGAAAATTTCTCTTTCGATTCTTTACAGAACAGATGAGCCAAAGGAGCTTGAATTTGACTAGCAAAATCTAAAAAACTTTTATTAACTTTGTGTAGGAGACCAAATATGTGACTCAATATACAAGATTACATGTTGATGTGGCAAACTCCGTAGCTTCCTATGTAGATCGGGTCCGAAATTAGAATTTGTTGTAACTAGTAAAAATTCTTGCATATATTTAAGACTACCAGAAATGCACAAATTTATAGTCTACTAGTTTCCTAGTTTCCTGAAAATCCGTAGAAAAGCTTATGAAAATGGCCTAAAAAAATGCCAGAATATTATTTTATTGTAATTAGATTATTTTTTGGAATCGTATGTTTTTCAAGGGAAAACCCCCAATTTCGAACCCTAATGTAGATTTAACCATGTGCTACAAACACGACTCCTACACAGCAAAAGGATTCATTAACTAGAAAAAGGCTCCCTTTTGTGAGATTTGAGGGATGAACATTTAGTGACGTGATTTTGAAGTTGTGAGTAGGAAGGCATTGGGAAAATGAAAACGTAGAGAGGAAACAAAAGAATTTGTGGGATGAAGACATAGTGATGATTTTGAAGTTGTGAGTAGCAAGGCATTGGGCAAATGAAAAAGTAGAGAGAAAACAAAAGAACTTGAGGGATGAAGATATAGTGATGATTTTGAAGTTGTGAGTGGCGATTGGTTCCTAATGAAGATACGTTGCTCATTGCATATGTGATGGATGACATGTTTGACACCAGAATAGAAAAGAAATAGGATACATTTTTTATCGTCCACGAAGACCAGTTGGAATATATCTTTTAAACAAGTGTCTACAAACAACTAGTTATGTAGTTGTGAAGAGAAAGCACATTTGGTTGACTGTTAATAGCACAACCAGTTAAGCGGTTGTTGCAAAGGAAGTACACTTATTTCACTGCTACTAGTGCTAGAGAGAAGTGAGAGTACCACTAGAGTTAGAATCTATATAAGAGATCAAGGATCCCCATGGAAGACATAAGCAAGAGAACAAGTAAGATAGATATGGCTATGTGGGTCGAGCTAGGATTCAAGAACATGCAATCCCTGACGCAATCCGGCATTACTATGTTCAAGGTTGAGACCATTCAAAAGACATAAGGATGTGCATATCTCTGCTCTAGGCACTGGCATAGTATAATTCCATAGATGGGGTGGTTTCTAGGGATCATAAGCAATCAAGAGGTTCTAGAGTGCTTCAGCTTATAGGTACTAGCTAGGCCATGGGATTGGATCAAGGATTCATCCATCTTGCTTGGTGTAGGATCAACCTACATTAGGAGGGTTGCTAAGTGAACTTGAAAGATTCATTATGACGCATCATGGGGAGTCGAGGACTCAGTGTGTGTGTGTCTGGGTTGTAGATGCATGGGCCCCAGTTGGGTGTGATATTGTGCTTGTCACATTGAGTGCTTGAACGGTGTTAAGTAGCTCACAATTTTGTTTAGTTTCCAGGAAGGCGGGTAGTCCGTTTACATTTTGGTTTCAGCGCCAAGATTCGATTGTCTCGAGAATTGGAAGTAAACTAATTGACATGGTAAGTTGGAAATATTTTGATTTGATTGAAGTTGTTGGCTAGATTCTTTTAAATGAGCTGTGTTAGTACTAATGTTGTATGGATGATTGGGAATCACAAGACATTATTATATGCAGTGGTTCATGAAATCTTTCAACATAAGATGAGTCCAAAAATATAAAATCATGAGTACTTGCATTGTCACTAGGTGATCAAGGAAGTCTGCAGTATGTTGTATGACTATAAGTCTCAAGACAAGCAACCTAGGGCTGGAAAACAATTTCTTTTTGCTTTGGAAGCAAGCCATGTGGTGGAGACTTATAGACAACAGTGGCTTTTATCAGCCTAGATTTATGAATCGGCTTTTATCAGTCTAGATTTATGAATCTCATAAAGGGATTAATAGGTCAATAAGGCTGATCCAGATCTCCACCTTTCATCTGGAGGCCAAACCATAGTGTGGTGCAAATTGGAAGTCTAGGAGATTTTCTGATCAAAATGACATCTTAGAAAGGGTAAAAAGTGGATTTCAATTGGATGAGATAATCCACTGGACCTATGTTATGTGCCATGGCAGTTATGGGAAGATCAACCAATTGCAAGTGGTCGCAACATATAGAATTTGGATGGACATTTGGAGTTCAAAGGCAGTTGATCCATGATTCTCGATTAGAATAAAGACAAAATTTGGCTGATTCCATAGCATGGAATACCATTGGATGCAGATCGATGGTATGAGCACCATGTTCTGGATTGTATATGTGACAAATGATAGCTTGTGCTTTATAAAACAACCAGGTCTCAGTGATCTGGCATAGCAAACAGCTAGCCGTGTTGGGCCTGCATGGAAATACCCGCAGATCTCATTTCAATAGATAGTGATCTTATGTTACGATACATAGCAAATCGAAAAGCCAAAACTTCATAAAGAAGCTCTATTTTTGGGCTGATAAGGTCGAATTTGATTTAGAGCAAGAGATAATGGGTTCTGTCAAGAACTTTTCGGCTAACCCAACTTAAGAAGCAGAACAGAAGGATTTGATTGAAGTAGCTTTTAATAAGTTGGTTCAATATTTCACCCAAACTCTTGATGTTGCACTTTGCTACATCTGAATGATCAAACCAATGAAGACCATTATTAGATGATGCAATGGGGCAGCGAAGTTTTCTAGTGCTTAAACATAGGGGTAACACATGTGAAACGTGAGCACACTGCCTAGAGATGCGGTGAATCTGTATGTGAAGCACGACAAATAAGATGACCATTGGAGTTATGTTTAGTTTTACTAGTTAGTACCTGAAGTTGTGTTTAGTTTTATTAGTTAGTACCTGAAAGTATTATAATTTATTAAAATTTCCAATGCAATTATCATTTGGGAAAGTTACTAAAATATCCTTATTGTTTGCTGAAATTACAGAAATGACCCTCAACCAGGGGCATTTTGGTAAAAATGATCATAACTTTTTTATGATAATCCAAATGCAAATGTGCCCTTCAAATAAATTGGAGATAATGTTGAGAGCTTTCCAATGAGTATATGATCGTCTGAATTGAACTTACTGATGTTATGTTATGCTGCCTTGAATTCTTAAATTTTTAAGAGCAAAATATGTCATAACTTAACGATGCGATCTTAAAATCAGGTGATATTATACTTGTTAGAAAGCTCACATCATTGTCTACGATTCATTTGAAGGGCACATTTGCATTCGGATTATCAGGAAAAAGTTATTAGCATTTTTAGCAAAATGCCCCTGGTTGAAGGGTATTTTGATAATTTTAGTAAACAATAGGGATATTTCAGTAACTTTCCCTTATCATTTTCTATTAAGTGCACCCTACTTGCCCATGTATGAACAATTTAATGAAGGTTCAATGATGTAAATAGATCTTTCAAGCACTTGATTTAGGATTCAATGTGCTAGAATAGATAATTGATAAGTGGAAATTTACTATATGCAACAAATTAATAGCCCAGAACAAGAGGACTTGGGCAAGTGTTTAAATGCTTTACAATGTTAAGTGAAGTCTAGTGGAGGTACATGAAGCGTAAAATTACGAGAAACATTAAAGTGCCTCAAGATCTTACGTCATAAGTAAGGCATGGGCGACAAGTATGAACAAAGTTATTGGCAAATACTTTTAAGGTTCAAGTTGTGAATAGATGTTTCTTAAAGGATATGTAACTAACCTTAGAAACGATATTTTCATGCAGAATTTATGCATGTTAGCGTTGTAAGTGAGACATCTAATGCATGATTGCAAGTGAAGCTACGAAAATGCTACAACAATTTGCAGTAAGAAGACACTAGGTGCTGTAAATTTTTATGATAATTGGAGCTATTGTAGATTATTTTAGTGTCCCACCTGATTATGCAATGACAATGAGTAAAGGGCTACAACGTACACCTAGAGATTGAATGTCTTGAAGAGCCAAGACAAAGTAGGACGTCTATTGATGTAGGATATAAGTATGCTTGAGTTGGGAACTCTGCTGCTGCGATGCTTGTTAGAATACCCATATGTCTAATGGGTAAGGCCATCACTTAGAAAGCATAAATTTGGGGACTTAGGGTTTATACATAGTACCTAAAGGTTGTAATAGATTTGTCAAGGATAAGGCGACAAAGAAATTCGATGGAGTGTAATCGATCAAGCATGTTAGTAAACATTTATCAAGGAGTTAGCCCACCTAACAATGATCTACATGAGTTTGATTGATTAAAAGTAAAAAATCGTACTGTTAAATTTGACAAAAAAGAGGTTTGTCTAAGTTATTAAATCTTGTTGAGGGTTAAATAGCATGCTGGAACGCATAATAACCAAAATATTGCTTATGGAAGGTCCTATGCAAGATAAGGATTTGCAACTTGTGCTGATGAGATTACATATATGCTGGTATGGGTCGGTGCCTAGTGTAGTCCAATAATCCACACACATTAGATACTTGTCAATGATTATTGATGGTATGTAGCAATTAAAGGATAGAATAGAATAGAATCGAATCGAATCGAATCGAATCGAATCGAATCGAATCGAATCAGCTTTTTATCGTCCATGGAGGCCAATTGGCCTATGGAAGATGAGAATTCCAATTGCTTGCTAAAGAAAGTGAGAAACTATCAAGATACTTGCTGGAACAAGAGGCCTGAATTAATTCTTATTAAGGAGTCAGTTTAAAGTTACAAGGGCCATGATAGTTGACAAATACCTAGATTGAGTCTTGTATATGATCAAACAATGATATATGCTCCAGATATGAATAACATATATTCTGGAAGAAAAGCCCAGGATCGATCCAGGATGAAGTCGTAAGAGTTAATGCCTTCTATGAAGGTGAATTCTTATCTCTATACAATGATTTAGTCATGTGTTCAAGCTTGGGCCTTGAATCCCCTTTTGTCAAGATATGACATTCCCCATGTTATTTCCTAAGGAGTACTATATAGACAATTATGACTTTTATACAAAGTATAATGAAACTACAATCGAGGATGGAAGTGCCTGGTTCAGTGGCAAAGGAACGAGGAAGATATTTGGAATGTAAATCTTAAAAGATATGTTACAAGACTGAGGGGTAAAAGTATGCTGGTGGGTAGCAAATAAACGCGGTGCTAGCACCCAGCACCAGCACCCTTCATACATTTTTTTG
>JAANSK020225637.1:0-14250 GCA_011763485.2 Isoetes engelmannii
CAAGCAGGCCTCCGCGCTTCGCGCGTCGGCCAGCTTTCCCTCCAAGAAAAAGGCCCACAGGGCCTTTCTCTTATACAAATAGGTAGTATAAAAGTTGCTAGCGTAGATGTTTGCCGATTACAATAAATAAATAAATAAAGTACTAATAAATAAATAAATAAATAAATAAATAAATACTGCCGCTGACTGATACACGGAGCCGATATCACGCAGGCCTTTTCCCGCACAAAGCATCTCTTCGCTTCTCCAGTTTCTCAGCTACCTAACTCCGGTGGGTCTCGATCCACTTTGAACATGCCAGAATTTGATAGCCCCTTACCAAATGTTGTCGCCTTTTAAATCCTCGTATTTCAACATTCGATTGAATCTGTTTCTGTCTTTGCACGGAAAAACAAACTATTATGGAAGACAAGCTCCAGACTTTGCACGAGGAGGAGCCTCAGACCCAGGTGAGCATATGCAGAGTTTTTTCCTCCTCCATTTCTTGTTTGAACTCTGAAAGAATGTTTCTGATCTTACGAAATGCAGGTTACTGTGTATAGATCGTTGCCCTATGCCCCTACCCGTAAATTTCTTCCAGGGAAGGCTAAACAAATTATTGGAGAGGTTTTGAGGGAAAAGCTTGGCGGTATTGAATATGATGCTGAAGCTGCTCCTGGATTATGTCGTGACATTGCTGATGCCATCAGAGTAAGATTAAAAGGTGTGTTGTTATGAATCTTTTTTTAGTAATCTTAAGTTGCTTTGCATGTCAATAATAGGTTTTCTTACGTCCACAACTCTTGGAGGTTTTTATGCAACCCTTTCATACCCATACCTATCATGAAGAACTTCATAATGAAAAGCCTTCCATGCCTAGGAATATGTTGAAGGGCAATTGGACAATGAGAAAGCTGGTATTCAGGTTGTATCAGCATTATTTCTCAGGAGTAGCTAGCTAAGATTTGAAGCAGCTAAAGAACAGGAGAACAGAGATCGCAGAGAATCCACTTCATTTCTGGTTAGATAAAAAAAGAATGAACATACTTGACAAGATTCTAGTTTTGGCACTTCAGCAGCACAATGCATAAGTATGGGACTTGCTCATCCGGGCTCGTTGTATCCTAATACAAACTGGTGACTAATCTGCTCAAAAAAAACTTTGGTCTTTCGTTCAGTTCTCTCAGAAATTGATGTTCTAGTAATTCTTTCCATCAATCTGCACCTTGGAAAGTGCACATACTGTGGTGTCCTCTGTATGCAGAAACTGCCATTCCATTAGACTGGCAGCAACATTTGTTATTTCTCCAATCTGAAGTTGTCACATATACTGATAATTTTTCGCCATACATTTGGGAGGTTGCATGCCTGCAGTATTACAAAAACATTTTTTAAGTTTGTGAATTAGTAAGATAACTTTTCAATACTGGACTTCTTTTGAGGCTGCTTCTCATACAAGTCAAAAAATCATGCTTTGCTGTAAAATTACAGAATTCGAGTTTGAAAGATATAAAATAATTGTCCAAGCAGTTGTTGGCGAAATGCGAAATCAGGGATTCCAAATGGCTTGCAAGTGCTTTTGGGATCCTGATACTGACGATTATGCCGAAGATTCATTCACAACTGATCGTCTATTTGGGATAGCAGTGGTGTTTGGCATGTACTACTACTGACATTTCTAAAGAAAACATGGCTAACCAATTTTTTTAATGAATGCTTCATGTTTCTATAGAACAAGAAAGAAAAAAATAAGGTGCTAACGCACTGTGGGGTTGCCCTTACAACTCTGTTATAGATGGAGGCTTCTTCATCTTGTTTGTTTGTTTGTTTGTTCACCATGTTCTAGATGACTACGTAAAATTACTTGATGGCTAGTAACCTACTGCAAAATGGTTTGTAGTGGCTTGTTAATGGGCATGGTACCAACCTCCAATGTGCTCCCCAACTCCACTTTGCGCTTCAGCCTGGAATCTAAGATCTAATGTTGCTAAAAGGCTCTGCAATTGTGGAAATTCATAAGGCTTGCTACTATTTCCAAGAGGATGGCCTATACAAAAGGAAGGCTAAATATGCTATGATCTGTCCAAAAGGATAGTATACTACAACCCTGTAAGGGTTTTTGTAGTATCTAATATAAGATCTGATTCTTGAAAACAGAACTCAGAAATATGGTTACATATAATTATGTTAAGTACTTCTTTTATGTTATGTTTTTTGTTCAGTCATTTAAAATTGCAGATTCTACTTCAGTATACAGTATATCAATATACAGATTGGCTACTTCATTAAACAGATGATTTATTCAGACTTATAAATGTCCATACAGATTCTCAATTTAACATACAAAGCTATACTAACATGTAAACACTAAGGTTTAAAACTGCCCATATGTGCGCTGGGTTGCTCCAGGGTGCATATGTAGAGTGAGAGTGTTTTTCACCATGAACAAAATCTGATCTTTTGTAATATAATTACTTTAATTAGAGTGTAATCTTGGCGAAGAATTGTAGAAGAAGAACAGGAGGAAGAAGAAGAGGAAGAGGAAGAGGAAGAAGTTTTTTTAAACCTAAATTTTGTACAAAGCATTTGCAAAACTTATGGGTTTGAATTCACATCTTTCACACTATAGAACGTTAATAGTAGGCAAGACTTATGTTTTGGAGGAGGAGGAGGAGGAGGAGGAGGAGGAGGAGGAGGAGGAGTTACTTCATGGCACTTGGCAGCATCCCCCCTTAGGACATATGACATACACACCACTCTAATGTTGCTTAATTGTGCAATTGTGATAGTAGGCAAGACTGATGTCTTGGAACTAAAAAATGGTAAGAAAAAGGAGGAGAAGGAGAAATTTTTACTTCATGGCACTTGGCAGCATCCCTTATATGACATGCACACCACTCTAATGTTGCTCTAATGTTGCTTAATTGTGTAATTGTTAGGTCATGCCACTTGGATCCCTTAGGACACACACACACCACTCTAATGTTGCTTAATTGTGTAATTGTTGGGTCTTCCTTGGCAGTATTCCTTAGGACACATGACACACACACCACTCTATATTGCTTATTAGGACACATGACACACACACCACTTTATATTGCTTAGTTGTGTAATTGTTGGGTCCTGCCCATAACCACCTTACAGTAAATGCAACTCTAAGTGGCCGAACTCGAGACATATTTGTTCTAGAACTAGTGTGTTACCATTATACCAAACGTCTATGTGCCACGATAAATTTGTTGTATAATTATGGCATTTCCATATCTTGTTGCATAGCCTATATATGGAACCTTTCTTTTTTATTTTGCAAGATGACACAACTAATTGCAATACAGAAAAGCCTGAGCTAAAGCAAAGGCAATTGAATATACTTTGTCGAGGTCAAGTTGGCATAGAAACATATCTAAAGTTAAGATGTGCCCCAAGGTGTAGGCATGATAAGGAAAGCAAGGAATGCAGAGTAGAATAAATGTCTTCATATTTAAATCCAAGTCTAGATGCCTAGTCTTAATCATATGATATTAATGGCTACAATGAGAGAACTTTTGTATTGCTTTTTTGTATTTAAGTTATTCTATTATAAACTAGGGCATCTCATCACTTCACTTGCAATTTTCTTCTATTACCAAGAAAGTCATATATTTTTAAATATCAACAATATGTGGCCATCCCATTAAGAGATTATAAATGGCATCTAGCCTATGCTTATGATTCTTTCCTTTCATTTTAGATGTTGAAAAGAATCCTTGCCAATGGTCGATCCACTATAAATGTAAAATTGCACACATAACATACATAGGGATAAGATAGGTATGGATTTCGGCTCATCTCATGTTAGGCTCAAGAAGATCTACATATCTTGTAGGCTCGTCGGTGCGGCGTTCAGTTTTACATCAGCTTTTACCATGACATTGAACAAAAGGAATACTGATAGAGATCGTGAAAACAGTAGGGCATACCATAGAGCTATGCTGTATTTCAATAATTTTGATGGTTTCAAGTAAGAACTAACTTATCAAAGGTTATTGAATAATGCTTCACTCTCTTCTGACATAAACAACTCCTCCTTAGGTTTGTCCAGAGTGTAAATAGCGTCGTCTGCTTGTACTCGATTGTGCATATATTTGTTATCATCATCCATCTGCTGAAGGGAGAAAGCATTATTTCATCTCCAAATCTTCAATTCGTTAGCTTCATGTTTGACCAGGTCCTTATTTTTTACTCATCTTAAGTAACATCAGTTGAGTGTGGGAAATATACATGATCTCTATGTAGTTGTCTTATAAAACTTGTCTTGTTTTGCAGATGTTAACATACTTCCTGCTATCTTGCTCATCGCTCGGAGCTTCTCAGATAGAAGCAATTGAACATCACACTGACCATCTTTTCTGGCATTCAACTTGTAGGCATTCTAGTCTTGGTTGGTTTTACATGTTCATCTCCATCGTGACAAGCTTCCTTACCTTCTTTGTCCTTGCTTTTACTTCGCTTACGTCGGCATACATTGTTTTTAAAAATGCTCCAAATTTCATAAACTTTTAATTATCGATTATACCATTTTTGTATTATATGCTTATCTTTGAAATAAAGAAAGTAGAAACATCTCTAGTTTTGAGAATGTAGGAAAAAAGTTGTAGCCCATTATTATAGCATCATTATCATCTTTTGTAAAGGGCATCCACTATAATTTAAAATTTTTTGTCCTAATGTTGTGTGCGCAATATATTATGTACAAGGACCTTTTTTGTTAGCTTTTCTTTCCCCTCGCCGTGTCTACATATGAATACAGTGCATCACAATGTTTTATGCATAATCTATAGTTAAGGTTATTGCAAATTGCATTTTATAGTCTCGTTAATGCTCACTTTTGATTTAAGATTCCGAGATAGAAATTTGGAAGAAATTTCTTAAATTGGCCGGAAATGCAAGACGTTTTGAGAGTTTTTTGGAGTGAGAGATGGGGAGAGGTCAAATATTTGGAGGTTGAAGGGTAGATAACGTCCTGTGGGCATTATGGGAATAACATTCGAGGGCGTTATGGCCATGGCCAAAATGCAAGGGTGTGCGCGGGGCGCATGCCCGAGCCATTTTGGCCATGGCCATAACACCCGAGAATATTATTCCCATTAACGCTCGGGGGCCAAGGCGTTATCGCCCTTATCACCCTCCTCCGAGGGTTTTATGAGTGTTATCCCTAGGGTATAACACCCTAGGGCGTTAAAAGGCTATTTTAGGCTTAAAACACGAGGAGGGTGATAAGGAGGAAAAATAGAATAGAATAGAATAACATTTTTATCGTCCACGGAGGCCAATTGGCCTATGGGACTCGTACAAATAGGAACAGCAAGCGCATTACGGCTCGGGTGAACCCCCCTCCTTCCCCCTCCCCCTATTGTTATCGTCCACGGAGGCCAATTGGCCTATGGGACCCGTACAAATAGAAACAACAAGCGCATTATGGCTCGGGTGAAAAAAACCCCCTGGAAAAAGAGAATGAGCATTTACGTCCATTACAATTTATATAAAAGAATGAAGATGACTCTACGAGGTTTTAAGAAAATCTTTGGATGGATGGATGGAATGAATGAATGAACTAGATGTCCACGAAAAGCCGAAACTTATGGGACACACCCACCCGCCCAGATGACCTGCCCCCACCACTATACATGGCTGAAGTGAGTGCTTCCCCAATCGTGGCCACTTTCACAACGAGACACTAAACCCATGACCTTGAGCATAGCAAAAAGAGTTAGGAAATGATCACGAAAATACACCATGAAACGTGTGAAATATTTCATATTAAAGTCCTTACAATTTATCTATAATGGGCATGCTGCTCCTCTTGTACAGGTCCCATAGCCAATTGGCCTCCGTGGATGATAAAAATGTTATGTTATGTTATCTTATCTTATCTTATCTTATCTTATCTTATCTTATCCCATCCCATAGGCCAATTGGCCTCCGTGGACGATAAAAATGTTATCTTATCTAATACTCTGTGGTTAGTTTTTAACGTTTTTACTCATTCGTCAAGCAATTTAAAAGGTTAAACTTAAAGCATTTTTAAACATTAAATTTGTGTTTATCCGGCGCTGATTTAAATACAAATGGCTTTTGTCTTCTAATCCCACCATCTAACAAACTTTTAACGGCCGTCTATTGTATGGCTTTTGTCTTCTAATCCCACCATCTAACAAACTTTTAACGGCCGTCTATTGTTTTGTGGCGTTTCTAACATCATCTGCAACTTATTAACTTATTAACCTTACGTGTCCGCCCACGTTTATGATTGGCACGACCCACATTTACTTTGCAGTAAATATAGTAACAAGGAAATCAAATGTCATGATCCTAAGAGTCTTGTAAAATAGAATAGAATAGATTTTTTATCGTCCACAGAGACCAATTGGCCTATTGGACCTAAACTAATGAAATTTTGATTCCTGAACTAGCAAAACTTTTAGGAATCTCTTAACACCATTAACAAGAAAGCCATCATGCATGCCTCCCAACTCGACTGAATGATTAGCTCAATGCATTGCATACCCCCAAACTTGAATGAATGAGCTAATTGAATGCATGCCTCCATCCAATAAATGAACCTCTAGTAAATGCTGGAACAAGGTTCTAGAAACAATAGTTGCTGCAAAAGTTGGGGTCATAGTTTTAGGAACTTTTTGCTAGTGAAAGGAATTTTCCTTACCCAACTAATATGCTGCCTTAAGAATTGTAAAGGAAAACCAAGCACTATGCATCTTGGGCAGGCTGGCTTTAACATGACCCTCAGCTCTTCTTGCACATCCAACTTTATTGTGCCCTGGAGTTATGCAGTCGATCTGTCGCGCTATTGCCACTCCCATTTCACATAAATAAAGCGCACTCCAAAGGAAGCCCTGATTTTCAGCAAGGAAATTATACTGCAAGTATCAAACCCAGCATTGAAATTAAGCATGTAAACCCCTAGATAGAACTTTATCAAGGGCAAACCATGGGAGTTCCGTGGTTTTCTCCAACACATCTTATCTTGGTCTTGTGCTTCTTACAAACTGGAACCAATGTACTCTCAACTTGACATGATATTTTTACACCTTCACAGTCGTTTAGCTTCGTGTGCTAAGTCAAACTGCACCAAAATTAATTAGATCTATAGACTGTTATGAAGGTTTGCTTATACCAGCAGATGCATTGATAGCCGCATAAATACTATACCCAATAGATGGGATTGATCATAAATACATCAGTGAAGCTACTGTAGTCAACTGTACACAGAGACGCTCCAGTTAATTGCATACTGGAAGTAAAGTTGCCTCAGCCTTGTTTCTTCTTCATGATCCGTTCCTCAAATAAATTTCTAATCTGTGCAACATTGTCCCACATCCCAGCTGCAGAATAAATGTTTGATAACAGAATATAAGGTGCAGCATTTAAAGGTTCCAAGATGAAAACTAATCCTGCAATTCTGGCAGCCCGTTTCACATCAGCATGAATCCTGCAAGAACCAAGCAAAGTCATCCAGGAACTTGAAATGTGCTCGAGGCCCATATGAGTAATAAAATTTTCTGCCTCATCCATGCTTCCAGCCCTTCCAAGCAAGTCGACCATGCAATGAAGATGCTCCAACGTTGTGCTACAGCCAACATTTTGGCTGAATGAAATGAAGTAATGACAGCCTTCACTCACCATGCCTGCATGACTACATACAGATATAATGCTAACAATACCTATATTATTTGCAGTTGTCATGCTTTGCACTTGCATCTTCTGGAAAAGTTGCAGAGCTTCACTTAAAAGACCATTTTGAGCATACACAGCAAGCATTGCATTCCATGTGACCACATCATAACGCTGCAATCTGTAAAACATGTTCTCTGCCTCCTGGATCCTCCCACATTTGCCATACATATTTATTATGGCGTTGGCCACGACTATGTCTGTATCTAATTTATCAAGCACAATTTCTTTATGAATCTGTTTACCATCTGTTAGAGCTGCCAGATTGGCACATGCATCCAGAGCAGTCGCATAAGTGTATTTATCTGGTTTCACCCCTTCATCATTCATTTGATGAAAAAAATCCAAAGCCTGCGTATTATTTCCATTCTGCACGTATGCTCCAAGCATAGTTGTCCAGGAGATCACATCACGGTAATGCATTTCATCAAACAGTTGTCTTGCATTATTAACATCTCCACAATAAGCATATGCTGAAAGCATGGCAGTTGATGTAACCACATCTCGGTGAGGCATTTTTTCGAACACTGACTGTGCAGCTTCAATGCTTTCACACTTCCCATACATGTTAATCAGAGCATTTCCAACAACAAGGTCTTCTTCAAGACCCATGGCAACAACATTCTGATGGATTTTCTTTCCAGTTACCAGATCCGTCATAGCTGCACAAGCATCAAGCGCACTCACATAAGTGACTTTATCAGGGACTATGGCCTCCAGCTGCATTTGCCTAAAAAATTCAAGTGCTTGATCCTCAAGTCCATTCTGTGCACATGCTGCAATTATGGAGTTCCATGACACCAGATCGCGCAGAGGCATTTTATGAAAAATATTGCGGGCCTCTTGGATGCTCCCTTGCTGGGCACATGCTGCCAACATTGAATTCCAGGAGACTACATCACGGCGGGGGATCTTTTCAAATACCATTTTAGCACCATCTAAGCTTCCAAGTCTTACATAGACCCCAAGCATAAGGTTCCAGGAGAATACATTGGGTTCCTGAATAGACTCAAACACTGCCTGAGCATCCTTCAAAGCTCCACATCTACCATACATTTCTACAAGAAGGTTTCCCAAAAACCTAACTTTTCCATATCCATACTTATCAATATCCTTCTGAACCCTTCTGCCTCCTTCCAAATCCTTAGTGTTACCACAATGCCGTATGATAGAAGCAAAATCCATGCAATACAATCTATAGAGGCGTGTTTTCTCTGAATCAAAGCCTTGAAATTTGATAATCTTACCAGTAGAAGCTGTTCTGCAAGCGCTAAAGAAGAATCCAGAGCATGAAGGTGCACGTAGTATTCTAGCTGCCATAGTGGCAGCAGATTAGGAGTGGCGGAAGGTCGAGCGAGCCGTAGTTCTATTTCTTCCATGCCTGGTACTCCAAAAAGGATGCTACATCGTCGTATATATGCAACGAAATTGTTTTATCACCTTGAAATTTCGGCCCAAAACGATTCTTTCAGAACTCGAAACCTGGAAACACTGATTGTTTAAATCCGGCAAATTAAGGCCAAAGCTATGGTGGAAATCAGGCTGGAACATAACCTATCTTGGCAACAATCACATGAATAAGGTGCTTCAGTTTACTCTTGTTGATGTTGCTGTATGTCACACACGAGCAATGGAACTATGGTCTTGAGATCAGATTTATCTCCAAATCCTAGTGTTGCAGACACAGCCATGTTCAAGCTTGACCCAACAACTTCCGTCAGATAAAATACCGATTGTAGTTATAAGCAGAGTGATGCATAAAAGAGGTACAAATCTTCTCATAGAAATTATCCCAGAAGTTCGTGAGCAGTTTTGTTGAGCCAAGTTTGAGGAAGAAACATAACAACGAATCTCTTAACTAGATTATTACCTACTTCACTGTTCTTGTTGGGTAAATAACATCTATGTTGTCCTTGGGTCAGACTGAAATAGGCAAGAAGGACCTTGGTTGGTTGGTTGGACGGTTGGATGGATGGACGGATGTTAAAGGGGAAAAGCTCAGGTAGGTAGGTAGGTAGGTAGTAGGTAGAATGAATTCGTTAAAGGGGATAAGCTCAGGTATTTTTATTTTTTTGAAAGATGACAGATATATTCATAATTAAAATCAGATACATAAATATGAGGTACATTAGTGTTGTCCCCAAATTTTTTCTAGCCTTACAGATGTAAAATATTTAGTGAATATTTAACAAATGAGAATAGTAAACGGGGCGAAAGTCCAGGCGAATCTTAATTAGAGGCAATGGAATCATAATGTGACGAATGCAGGAGGCGTTGTTCTTGGTCGGCTAGGGGCAGCGGCTGCCCTACCCCTCTTCGACCAGCACAGCGGGCTAACGCGGAGGAAATCCAAGGTTTTGGAACTAGCAAGGTCAGGAATCTCATTTCACCAAAAGAAGCAGAAGAAAAGATCTGTTGGAGATTTCCAAATTTCTTCTTTTCGGTGGCAGTTAATGTAGCAGGAAAGTGCTTACTTGTGTCACCTCCAGCAAATGGCTAGGATGGTCGATCTTTTCACCTGTTTCACTCACATATTTTCTCACGTGTTTTTTATATGGTGAGATCCTAGTATTCTCATCCCAAAATTTATTTATCTTTGTTATTGCTTCATCTGAAAGTGCATTAGACCTTCTTCTTTGAAACATTGACCAAGAACCTACTTCAATTTCTGCATACACATGTCTCTAAAATGCTGATGCCACAGTTTTTCTTGGAATAGACAGAAGTCTTGCCACTGCTGATTGATTCATTCCCTTTGTTGAAGATGCAGCCATTTGCAGTGTACTCCTTTTTTCTTGGAGAACATCAGTATTTCTATCATATTTTTGAACTTGGAAAGTCTCCTTCACATTTAAAATTAAATCCCTCATAAGCGCATTTTCCTTTGGATCTGCCAATTCAACATCTGCTGGATGATGTTTGATCTTCTTGAAGAATCTCGATGCTAACTTCCCTTTGTCTACCTCTGATGCAAAATTACTTGTGATTCCATTGAAATAATCTTCCAAATTCTTTGACAATTCTTGCAACCTTCTTTCACTTAGAACACCACAATTTTTTGTATTGGCAGGGAGGATTGTTTTCTTTCTCTCTTTGTCTCTTCCTCTCTCGGGATTTCCTTTTATTTTCAGCTTAAATTTGCAAGAAAATCCTTCTTCTACTTGAATCGTTGCTTTCAAGGGAGCTGTCCATTGAAATTCAAAAGACAGAATTTGACTTGAATTATAACTTCAACTTGAGAATTCGATTGGAATAATACAAGAATTTGTCATGAACCTACGCGAAGACAAGGGAAAATAATACGCAAGGAATATGTGAACAATTGGCAAGAATATGATATATGATCAAGAAATCATAAATACAATGGCCTGAAGGCGAGCAAGAACACATGACAGATGCCTAGAAGGCTCAAGAGTGGTGTTGAACCGGAATGGTTCAACAAGAATGAGGCTCCTATATGTATATGTATATCAACGGTCCAGATCATGCCACTCCAACGGATGAGACCTTGCCAAGTGTCATATGTGCACATAGGTTACAGAATGTTCTAGGATTTCCTGGAAGCTATCGCGCATATGTAGGAATTGCAAGAGAATAACATCAAAGGAGAATAGGTAATGCACTTGGCTAAGGTATGTGTCTTGTATGCCCCAAAATCTGATTAGTGCGTTCTGCTTGCCCATTACTTTTTGGATGATGACCAGATGTCAAAGAGCGGTCGATATGTAATAGCTCCAGAAGTCTCTTCCAAAATCCTGCGACGAACTGAGGTCTTCGATCATTGATGATAGTGCCTGGCAATCCATGAAGTCTGACTACTTCATGAAGAAAGAGATCAAATGTGCCTTCGCGGGTGATGGTGACATTGCAAGGAATAAATTGAGCCATCTTGAAGAAGCGATCAACAACGACCATGATGGCATCATGACCTCGAGAGAGTGGCAGTTCTGAAATAAAGTCCACAGAGATACTCTTCCAAGGCCCATCTAGAACATGCAGTGCCTGAAGCAGACCATGAGAAATATGTCTCGGAACCTTTGCTTGACAGCAGCTATCACAGGGACGGATGAAAGCCTCAACAGAGCAGCAGAGCCCAGGCCACCATTAGTCCCGACTAACGAGCTCAAGAGTCTTGACTACTCCAAAGTATCCGGCCATGGGTGAGTCATGGTATCCGACCATGGGTGAGTCATGGCAAGGCTGAAGAACCCGAAGTCTAGGCACACCATTCGGAACATACAAAAGTCTGTCATGAAAAAGAAGTCCATCCCGTATCTCAAAATGATCATAATCTGTTGAGAAGATGATGCAAAGCCAAGATGTGAAGAGATATCTTGAGCCAATGAATTTGAGGGGAGAGCTACTCGAACAGACTCCAATAAGGTTGTATCATGAGGCCTCTCGAACAGCGTGATAGCCATAAACTAGAACCGATCAGGCCCAAGCATGACCTGTGACTGCTGATCAAATGCGGGATCACCTGGCTTAGGCTGAAGGTAGGAGCGTCGAGACAAGGCATTCGGCTTTCCTTGGAGAGGTCCTGACCGGTACTTGATCACAAAGTCAATGCGTGATAACACTTGAGTATGCCACCATGCCTGGCGACGGTTGAGTACTCGGGCAGACTGAAAATATTCTAGGTTTCGATGATCTGTATATATTGTGACCTTATGAGGAGACCCTTCCAGAAAACGTCTCCACTCCTCAAAAGAATCAACTATCGCCAACAATTCATTGTCATAAATTGGATAATTGATCTCAGCAGCCTGGAACTTCCGTGAGTGATACGCGATCGGATGCAATTCATGGTCATCCCCCTCTTGTGACAGAATATCGCCCAGAGCAAAATCAAAAGCATCTGCTTCGACAATATATGGGCGCAAAGGATCTGCATGAGCAAGAACTGATGTCGTAATGAAGGCATGCTTCAAGGTCACAAAAGCAGATTCTGCTTCCACACTCCATTCAAATGTCACAAAAGCAGATTCTGCTTCCACACTCCATTCAAATGGCACATCCTTTGACGTGAGATGGGTCAAAGGAAGGACAATCTCCGAATAGTCCCGAATAAAACACCGATAGAAATTGGCAAATCCAAGGAAACACTAGATATCTCGGACAGAGGAAGGTGTTTACCACTCCAAAGCAGTGCTGGCTTTTTTGGGATCCATAGAGACACCATGGGGTGTGATGCCATAGCTGAGGAACTCAACATTATCCTGCTCGAACTGACACTTCTCCAGCTTGACATAAAGTCCATGTTCCTGCAGCTTCTGAAAGACCTTCCAGACATGCTCCTCATGCTCTTCTAGGGTCTTCGAATAGATCAGAATATCATCCAAATAGATAATAACGAAGAGGTCTAAAAACTTCCAAAAAACATCATTGTCTATGTGTTGGAAAGTTACTGGGGCATTGGTAAGACTGAAAGGCATGACAGTATACTCAAAATGCCCATACCGCGTTCGAAAGGCGGTCTTTCACTCATCACCTTCCCTGATTCGAATAAGATTGTAGGCACCTCGAAGATCAATCTTGGTGAAGTACCGTGCGCCGTGCAGCTGCTCAAGTAATTCTGGAATCAGAGGGAGAGGATACCAATTGCACACATTAATTTTGTTGAGCCCGCGGTAATCCACAACCAACCGCAAAGTACCATCCTTTTTTGAGACAAAGAAGATGGGGGCCCCTGCAGGAGACTGACAACGTCGGATAAATCCAGTCACAAGATTCTCCTCGATGTAAGTTCGCAAAGCCTCCAACTCTGTTGGGGACAGGCCATAGGTAGGAGCAAAAGGTGGGGTTGTCCCTGGCTGGAGATCGATAAGGCAGTCATAGGGATGATACTTTGGGAAGCTTGCGGGCCTTGACCTTGTCAAAAACATCGGCAAAATCCTTGCACTTATTAGGAAGGATAGGCGCTGACTGTCATGAACCTATGGGTAAAAGCACGCTGTGGTGTATCAAAATGGCTGACCCCTCGGTCCCTCTGAAATGTGGTCCCGCATCCGCCACTTTTGTGGTCTGAAACTATAATTATTGCACGGCCCAAACAAGATCTTAATTGATTGCCTTATTTAAAGATGACGATTTGTGGGGGAAATTTTAACTCACAAAATTAAAATTCAAAATTCAAATTCCTGTTCTTTGGCCCCTTCATGCCCTTTGCCGCCTCTGTTCTTTACCTCCCAGATGCAAGCTCCAATCCGTTGTAGATATGGATGTCATTGAGGTTATCCATCCGCAAGCCGGCATTTACCATTCCTGGGCGTGCTGAAGATATTCCTGAAGGTCAACCTGGAGCTGATGGAGCTTGGCAAGGCGATCTTTCGCACTGGGGTTAACTGAATCAGGGCCTGGAGCAATGAGGGACCAGCGTGGGTGGATGCCATAGTTTAAAAAGAAAGGGGTCTGCCTAGTGGAAGCATGAACTAAGTTGTTATAGGCAAATTTTGCAAAAGATAGCCAAGTAACCCAGTCATCCTGCTGATAACTGATGAAGCACCGCAGATACTGCTCAAGTGTCTGATTGGTACGCTC
>JAANSK020225748.1:0-14249 GCA_011763485.2 Isoetes engelmannii
ATCAATAGCTCATAGACATGGCCACATTGTACAGGTTCCAAAATGATGCTATGGCCCTCAAAATAATCCGACGACCCTGAGGTTGCTCTACGCAAATGCACAAGTTCCTACATTTATAGGTTCTCAAATTTATGCCCAGCAACGCTGGGCACCGTTACTAGTTGCTCTTAAAAATATAGTAGAATTAACCTCATAAAAACCTGATGGATTTTGTTTCATTATGCAGTTTCTTCCTCGGTAACATGCAGTTGCTAGATAAGAAATTTTGTAATTTGGATACAAGGGCTTACATGCCTCTGTATCCAAAGATTTTGCCATCCCTAATATTTCTTCATTATCTGTTGCTGGGTTGTCTTGGTTTCCATTTTCGTCGAAGGGCAATGCTTCGTTTATTGAAAAGAATTGATGAATTACATTTAGTAAGACAAGCTCTGGAGCAAAGTCTCCAGGTACGAAACCATCGACTTCCTGTTATAATGCACATTTTGCATTTATGAAATGTAAAGAAATAATCTCTTGTCATAGATAAAGCATTGAAAAAAAAAAAAAACCTCAACTTGATGTGCATTGGTGCATTCACACGAGATCCATATGATAATCTATGTTGCTCCCGCATGTCCAATGTCGGTTTCTTTACTGCCACCTAGCACTTTATACACTAACACAATGCTTTTGGATCCAATATCTTATCGTCCGAATCACTTTCACGTGGGGGTCATGACGATGAACTCCGTATAAGGGAATGTTCACTTATGTGACACTCCTGGCATGGAAACCATGCAAACGCCGTTAGGCGGAGGCATGGTTGACATGCCAGGAATGTCACATAAGTGAACATTCCCGTTACGTGGAAACCAAATAGGAAACATTCTGTGCACAGATTTTACCTTCTTTTTTTCTGCTTCAGCTCTGGCGATGGCTTGGAGGCACAACTTTTCTCATTGGCTTTAGCTCTGGCGATGGCTTAGGCTCTGGTAATGCTCATCTTTTCTCATCTTAGGCTTAGGCTTAGGCTTTGGCAATGGCTTCAGCTCTGGCGATGGCTCATCTTTCCAGGGTTTTGCAGCCGTATCTTGAGCTATGGCAGAGCTTTCTATAGGGTTTTATAACAAATCTTCACTCTGGCGATGGGTATAACAGAGTTTTGCAGGCGGATCTTGAGCTATTGCAGAGCTTTACAGGGTTTTATAGCAGATTTTGACTCTGGCGATGGCTATGGCAGACTTTTATAGGGTTTTGCAGTCGAAGCTTGAGCTAGCCGAGGCTTGCTGTCGGATCTTAAGCAGTCCGACTTAGGTGCCTTTGGGCAGTTCGATTTGGTGCATAGGCAGTCCGATTTGGTGCAGCCGCATTTTGATGCAATAGAGAAGAACTGCCAGAGGAGCAGTGACTGGGCTATTTGGGAGCAGGTGGCCGGTAGCATTCCGTTGCACATACCTGTAGTGCTCCAGGATGATGTGGTGGTGCAGGTTTAGAAGGTCCATCCAGACGTTGTGGCTTCTTGCTTTGTGCGATCTTCCTACCATGCGCTAGTTATTCATGACACTCTGCCTCCTTCTGGCAACTGGTCTCTGCAGCTTCCGAGATCTAGCTGGCGTTCGGTCTGGCATGGTGTCCACTCCCCCTACCAAAGGTCAGGGTGCTTTTGTGGCAGGTGGTGCACCGGTGTATCAGGGTGAATGCCCAGGTGAGTAGGTTCAGGCCAGGGGTGAGTCCTCTTTGCCCTTGTTGTGACCTTCATCTTGAGTCGGTGGAGCATTGTCTGGTCCTCTGCCCCCATCTGCGGGCCGCCTGGGATTGAGTGTGGGCTCTGTTCCAGGTTCGGTTGACTAGCCAGCAGTTGCTGCTCCACTTATATCCAGCTGCTTGGCCCTTTTTGAGGAAACAGGCCCTGCATTTGTGTGTGGCTTGTCTAGTATGACTGATCTGGAAGCGGTGGCGGTTGTGGATTTTTCAGGGGATCCAGCAGCCTTCGGCTTCCCTCGTTGTCCGTCTCAGGTATAAATTATTTCGGAGCTTCTTGGTGTTCCCAGGACTGGCGGAGCGGAAGTTCGCCATCTGGCGGGACTTCCTGGGCATTGTGGATGGTGATGGGCGCTTTGTGCAACAGTAGTTGTAAAGCCATGTCAGTATGAGATGATGGAGTGTTGGAGTATCGCTGTCTCTTTGGGGCAGTTCATTTTCCTCTTCACTTGCTTTGTAACATTACCATTCTTTTAACTTATTGGGATAAAGTTTTTCCAAAAAAAAAAAAAAAAAAAAAAAAAACTACCAGCAAGAATTGCCGGATTGGCAGGGCAAAAAAGGGCAGATGGCAGAGTGTTCGCAGAATATAATCTAAATGGAAGAAATGGCCAGAATGTAACATAAATCAGAATGTAAACTAGAATATTGAGTAGAATGTAAGTAAACGTACATTCAGGGATTGAATTTGTGCCACGTGGCTAATGCTTATTGGACGGGAAGGCAGAATGTTTCCTATTTGGTTTTTACGTCTGCATTAATAAAACAAATTTTAGTACCTAGGTTTTGTAAAGAAGAAACGCACCAAATTTGATGGTTTGATATAGGGAGAAATTTCATAATATTAAGGAATTGACTTTAATATAATAATTTCATCAAACATTCCGTTATGTGTTGCCCATCAAACGAAACATTTAAGTGGCAACCCATTTTTTTGAAAGAAGAAATTGAGTGCACATAGCAAAAATCTTATTGATTATATTTTCAAATGTCCCTTTTATCCCTTCAATCTTTAAAGCAACAAAACAAAATAGGGATAACAACTATTCTCAAGACCCGAACAAAATACAACGTAAAATTTAGTTGGGTTTTTTTGAATGCTCATACAACCAATAGAAACACTTCTCTTTTCCTTTCAAGATGAGGATCTCACAAAAGATCAGCTTGAATAGCGAAAAATAGACATAAAAAGAATGAAAGAGGCACGGGAAATGGGTCAGAAAGCATTTTGGAGGAAAGGGAAACTTGTAGTAGAATCAACATCAAAATAGGTAGTGCAATCAGGATTTTGTTGCGGAACATTAACGGATTGGATGCCAGGAAGGCTGCCTCCATGAGTGATATTCTCGAACCTTGTGATATTGTTTTTTTTAGTGAAACTCATGAACATGAAGAGAGTGCTCTACCAAAAATAGCGGGATTTAAAGTGGTACACTCAGTATGGAATCCAAAAGGATGGAGGTACAAGGGATTTGGTGGGATAGCTTGCTACGCCAAAGAATCTTGCTTACAATGGAGAAAAATTGTGAAAGAAAACAGCTCTAAACATCATATTTGGATAGAAATACTAGACAGAGATCCAAGAATCTTCATTGCAGGTTGCTATTACCCTCCAAGAGAGTCTCCTGCGTATGAAATGGATAATATGGATAAGGACGATCCTTTTCATCATCTTGAACAAGAGGCATTAGAATTATTACCGCATGGGGAAGTAATCATTATGGGTGATTTTAATAGTAGAACAGCTAATAGACAAGTTAGCATGGACAGTCCAAATGGGGAACCAATACGGATGGAACAGATGACGGATTTAGAAGTGCATTTGGCAGGATGGTCTAGAATAACAGATGATAAATATGAATATGTCTCACCTCAAGGAGGACATTTCTTAAACATGTGTAATGGTCTTGGAATGGTAATTTTCAATGGCATACCAAAATTTCCATCTTCAGGCAGATGTACATCTGGAGGATCAGAAGGGAGGGGTTCAAGCGTAGTGGATTACATCATTGCAGGGCCGCATATGCTGGAAAAGTTCTCAGAGTTGGCTGTTATAGAGCGTCCCGAATCTGACCACATGCCGCTTGTACTTGGAATGCTAGTCCCAGAAAAGAAAAGGCAATGCAAGGAGGATGGCAAAACCAAACAGGTTCATATGCAAGCACACAAGGCTGATAAGTATATGAGTATGTGCAATGAAGCAATCCAGCACATAAAATGGTCAAATGGGGTTTCAGAAATCAGCCAAGAGCTAACATCAATGCTAGTGGATACAACCAACAATTGTTTTAGATCCTCAGGCAAGCTAAGGGTCTGCCATGAATGCAAGCAAATGAGGTTGGCATATAAACAGGCAAGTATTCATGACAAAGCTAGTATAAAAAAGACATACTTTAAGCTCACGAGGAAAAAGAGGAGACTGTTCATGAGCAAGAAACAAGAAGATTTAGTGAAAGAACTAGTTGAAAATCCATTCAAATTTTGGAAAAGATTAAAATGTGGTAAACATCAGCAGTGCAAGTTAAATGCAGAGGAAATGATCCAGCAGTTGCAAAAACTGTATCATGCAGAAGGTATTCATGATCCGATGAACAGGGATACCGAGATTCTGACATTAAAGGAGGCTGACGTAGATGCAGGGATCCGCAAGCTGGCAGGTGGTAAGGCATATGATGCAAATGGTCTTAAGGCGGAAATGTTAAAGTGGGCTGGTCCTTCTATAGTGCCGATAGTCACTAAATTATTAAATGCAGCACTGGCAGAGGGACTTCCAGAATCATGATAAATAAACAGGGCTGTCCCATTACATAAGGCAGGGGATGTAAGAGACCCAAACAAC
This sequence comes from Isoetes engelmannii, assembly GCA_011763485.2. Classification (NCBI taxonomy): domain Eukaryota; kingdom Viridiplantae; phylum Streptophyta; class Lycopodiopsida; order Isoetales; family Isoetaceae; genus Isoetes; species Isoetes engelmannii. The sequence continues at coordinate 4,583 of JAANSK020225748.1, forward strand.
TACAGAATGATTATGGTAGGGAGCCTATTTGCTAAACTCCTAGCGACTATTCTAGAACAGAAGATAAGCTCTTGGGCAGAAGAACTTGGGGTAAGAGCAAACTGCCAAGCAAGATTCCGTCCCAAAAAAATCCACGCTAGACCATCTGCTCACTCTCAGATCAACAATAGATGCTATAAAGAAAACAAAGAAACCTTTATTTGCTTTATTCGTAGATCTGACTAAGGCTTTTGACACAGTGCGGAGAAGCAATCTCTGGGCCAGGATGGAAATCTTACAAGTACCAGAAGTTCTAAAAAATGCAGTGGCAATCTTATACGAAAAAGTATGGATTCAGCTAACATTTCCATTGAATAAAGATAATGAAGGACTGGTGGATAGCAACATTGGAGTCAAACAAGGTTGTCCGCTATCTCCGACGCTATTTGGCATATTCATAGATGAATTAGAGACTTGGATCTCCAGGGACAATGGGGAAGGGACAAACTTAGCAAGGTATGTTTTGCTATTGCTTCTTTATGCAGATGATATAGTGTTGTTCTCAAGGAGTGTAAAAGGGATGCAAAGACACTTGGATATTTTGTCCTCGTTTTGTAATGCTACAGGTATGTCTGTTAATCTTGTTAAGACCAAGATGCTTGCTTTTGGTACCAGAGATAGGAGTTTCCAAGTTCACTATAAAGGTAATATGGTGGAATTATCAGAAACATATAAATATCTTGGGCTCATTGTTGATCAGAATTATAAATGGAATAAGGCAGTGGAGCAAAGGACGGACAGTGGATTGAAAGCACTATTTGCTATCCAAAGGAAATGCAAGAAAGCTGATATCATAGACTTCAGATTGAAGAAAATGCTATATACATAATTGGTTCAGGCAGTTGTTCTATATGGGTGCGAAATATGAGGTCCAGGATTATCATTGGACATGTGGAAGCATGTAGAGAAGATCCAAAAGAAGTTTTTGCTCACTGAGTTAGGTGTGAAAATGTAAACGCCCTACGAAATGATGCTAGCTGAAACCGGGATGATGAGACTAGAAGGTGAAGTCTTGTGCAAAACGCTAAGTTATGTTTGCAAAGTCCGCGACATGGACAACAACAGTTTGCCTCATTTAGCCATGATAGGAAGCATGACAAAGGGCTGGTATGCAGATATTGGAAAATGGTTAGCAAAGTGGGGGATGCAACTAGAAAATATGCCACTGGATAAGAATATGGTGCGTAATTGGGTTAAAGTGAACATGCAATACAAGCTATGGCAGAATATGGGAACTAAAATGGCTTTCTATAAAGAGTTCATGAACCTGGATCTCCGTGAAATGCCATACTTATCAGGTAAATTGTCTATTTTTAAAAGACATACTATCTGTCGGTTGCGAATTAGCTCTCATCATTTGGGAGTTGAAGTGGGGCGTTGGGGGGACATTCTCCATGACATAAGATCTTGCAAAGTATGTGGTTCAAGAGATGTAGAAGACGAGGCTCACTTGATTCTCCAATGTCTAGCATATCATTGTACACGCCTGAGGTACAACATAGAAGTTAACTCTTTAATAGGTTTTTTTAGCCTGCCATTGAAAACCATAGCAGATTACCTTGTGGAAGTTTTACAATTGAGAGATGTACATATAAAAAATTATAAAACTCTTCTTGATGATTATTTAGAAGAAAGTAGAGGAGGGCATAATGATGCTCCATCTGGGAGCTCACTATGAGTATTGTTACTATTCAATGTTTGTTTATCAGACGTCTCATAGACCTGATGGTCTGAAAGGCGAATTAATATATTTCATTTCATTTCAATTCATTAACGCACCTATCCTTAAACCTATCCTTTATTTTTTAGCAAAATAGAACATAGTTTATTTTTTTGTAACAGAAGCGAATAGGAGCTGAATCAGAATCGAAAATACATTCTTCTCATGTGAAGCCCGGAGCCATGTCGACATCCCAGGAATGGCAAGTAGCTTGCCAGTCCTGTAACGTGGAAGCCATGGAGGTTCAATTGTTGGAGGAATCTGCCGGAATGCAAGTAAATGGCCTGGAATGCGAGTGACTAAGAGGGATTGTAGGGTAAAAACAGTGGCAGCGGCGATAGAGCACATAAAAAAAAAACAGGTTAGATTCTTGCTTGGAAACTTACCACATGGCGTGATAAGATTGGCACAGGGGCAAGAATAGCACCTACCTAGTTTTTACTGAGTAAGTAATTTATAGTTTATTTCTTAAGAAAAGTTTTAACTTGAATAGCTTTTTTTTTGAAGAACTGAGTCACAAATGTATTAAAAGAATGATAATGTTACAAAATGAGTGACGAGGAAAGAAGAGCTGCCCCAAGGGGACAGAGATACCTCAACACCCGATAACAAGCTCACTACATCAAAGAACTGCATCACTAAATATGTAAAAACCCACCATTCCCATCCACAATATCCAAAATATCTCGCCAAATAGAGAACTTTCGTTGTGCTGATCCAGAAAACACCAGAAAACTCTGGAATAACTTATACCTGAGTCAGGGAACAAGGGAGGCCAAAGGCTGTTGGACCCCCTGAAAAATCCACAAATGGCGCCGTTTCTAGATCAACCACACCAACCATGCCACACATAAATGCAAAGCCTGCTTCCTCAAGGAGGACTAAGAAGCAGGATACAAATGAAGAAGCAGCTGCTGACTAGTAATCCTGACCTGAAATAAGGCCTTAACCCAATCCCAAGCAATCTGCAAATGAGGGCACAAGACTAGACAATGCTCCACAGACTCCCGATGAAGGCCACAGCAAGGGCAAAGAGGGCTCACACCCGGCTTGAACCTGCTTACAAGGACATTCACCCGGATACAACGATGCACCACCTGCCACAAAAGCACCTTAACCTTTGGTGGGGAAAGAGGATTCCACGTCCATGACCATACAGAACGCCAACAAGAACCCAGAAGCTGCAGTGACCACTTATCTGAAGGCGGAAAGTGTCATGAATAACTAACACCTGATAACAAGACCGGACAAAGCAAGAGGCAACAACATCCGGGTGTATTCTCCAAACCTGGACCACCATAGCATCCTGGAGTAAAAGAGGTATATGTAGCAGAATAGTACCCGCCACCTTCACCCAAATAGCCCGGTCGTTGCCCCTAAGCCAAAACTGAGCCCGAAAGAAAGCCCAAGAAGCAAGCTGACCATTCCAATACCAATCCTCCAGAGTGGATACTGCAGCCCGAGTCCAACGGGCCTGCAGACCACAAGATCATTACATACATCTAGAAATGTTAACTCTCCCTACAAAATGGAAGTTGGGTCATCACCGTGCATTAATGTGCCGCCACGTATCCTCGCCAATAAAGAGGAATGGGAGTTGGGGCATTCATTCTGCCCAGCAGGTAAATCTGTGCATTATTAGCAGGTAACATCCGGTAAGGTTAGGGATAGGTTAGGCCGCTATAGCTCACCAGACGAAGCTCTGTTGCTGGATCTACTGCAGAGTGAAGGGGAAAGATACAAATCATCAAATCCGATGACTGTGTGGTAGCACGTTACCTATTCCAAATCAGGATCGCTGGACGTCATAGCTGCAGAAAAGCTGCTTGATGCTTGCCGGATCTGTTGCTTGGCCACAGAAGAACCACATATGTCGTCGGTCGTGAGGCCCCTGTCGATTTTGCGGAAGGGAAGCCCTGCATATCAAGAACATCTAAATCAGGAACATCTATACCAAATATCTCACCATGGGTAAAGTTGGTATTCGCAATTGTTGGTTATTCCACATGCATGCTCTTGGCAAAATCATTTATGAGATAGAGGCACATTGTGGATTAATAAGGTGAGTACGTACAAATTTTCTATGGTATATTTTCTCACTAACGTAAATGTATGGTAACATCAATTCTGTTGTGGCAGCCAATGGCGTGTTGCCATGTTGCAACACTTCTTTTAAAGAATGTTAAACAGCGTTTTGTCTTTTGCGACATAAGTTTTCACTATGCCGTTCTCTATTTTACCCGACGATTCTGGCATTCTACCCTTGATTTTGCATGTTCTACCCAGCATTCAGACCGATTCAACCCCACAAAATTGATGTTATCTTACATTCACCTTGCACAAATGATCCTTTATTGTTCATTTCGGACAGTCAACAGGACCTCCGCCTAACGACGTCGTCCATGTTTCCCCGGAATGAACAATAAATTCGCTCACAGGACATTATTCTATGGCATTTGCCCCATGTGTTAAGATAATAAAAACCTATTAACATGCACATACGGTTTGGTATTTAACATGATGTAAGGAATAACATATGTTGGAAAATAAATAAGCTTGTGATGATGAACTAGAGGATATTGCGCATGATATAAGAGGTGAAGTCGCACTTGAGAGTTTTTCCTTATAGAATCTTTTTGTTTCTTGCTCTTATAATATCATTTTGGGTACTTTGTCGACTACATAATTGTATTCTTGCTCCTTGTATTGACTCCAAATATCACGTAGTAAAAATTTGTTCCTCATAGTAATATCATAAATTGATATTGAGGGACATTAGCCATACAAATGAAGGGAGCGAACCATATTACAATTGTCGTAAGCATTAGCACTTGTACTATCATTATCAAATTTACAAAAAGTATTGATATAAGAGTGGCGTAAGTCGTGATATTAAACACACATAACGTTATTTGTAAGCACTGATGAAGCTATGGGTGATACTACAATTGCCATAAGCTATAGCACTTATATTGTCATTAACATCATATAAAGTTGATGTAATATATGATATTATTCATGGCGGTATTAGTAGCACATATATCATTAATTAGTACTCATATAATCGCTGACCATATTTATGATGATACTGATGGTGCTATGGATGATATACTTTGTATCATAGGTGCGTTACTAGATAATGAATATCATTATTTATATCACTTAGTGCTTTTTGAGTTTTTAAGTGATATTAAAGTGATGAAAAATGGCTATCCCCTTGTCGTGTCGTGCATGAATTTGTACCAGCCCTAGAGATAATTGCCCAATGCATCATGTACTTTGTAGTAGGTGATCTCAATGCAAGCTTCCGTATGGCGTCACAATCCAGGGTGAACCACTTCGGATTGTAGGAAACCCATTGCCATTTGCATTTCACATTCGCGTACCTTTGTCGGGCATCCATTCTCGATGGTCTATCTTCATCTTGCAATACATGAGTGCCCATCAATCCTTCATGCAGAGTTTGAGCAGGAGAGGCTCCAAATGACCAATCAAACACTCAGACTTGTTCGGAATACAGCCTCTAACAAATGACTTCTAATCGAGAACCTCCATAACAAGGTATGATGTAGGAGCCTTAGAACTACTGTCTCAAAAGAGTTGCATTAGCTCTGGAATAGTCTATGGGTCCAAGCAAGCTAGGGTGTCTCACTTTTAACGTCCCCCTTGTCCCCCCTCTTTTAGTGTTAACATTGCTAATTTTCTATTTTCCAGGATCATAGACAGATCCAGACGGAAAAATGAGGACTTGACTTTGGGAAGAGCTCCTTTGCAATTTTCTCAACGATTATAAGGTAAGCATTCATCCAACATTTGATTGTTAAGCATGATTGTGCATCGTTGCAGGTCTGATAACACATTTTTTGATAGCTTTGAAATGTTTCTTGAAAAATGCAAATCGGCAAATAATATTCAAGCTTTTCATTCAAATGTTCCTTTTCTGATTACCTTCTTCCTGATCAAGAGAAACATACAAGATATAGCTGCAGAAAGAAAATGAGAAAGCAATCAGAGGCAAAATAAAGATGCTGCAGAAATTAATTTGAATGCACTTTGTTGTCCATTCATTTGAATCTAGAAATTCTAAATTATTTTGACGTTGCCCTTGCCCATTTGATTCATTCTTGATCAAAGCTAGCATCAAAACTCTTGCCATGAGCAACTGGCAAGCAACCTTTTTCTTGTGGTAATCGAGTCAAAACCCTGCAGAAAGTTCTGTGTAACATGTCATCTGTATGTTTTTATGTACTGCTCTCTTGCTCATCGTTCACAATCATTGTTCTCTGTTATGCAGGCAAAGGACTCTAGAGCTTCTACACTTGTTCAGTCTACGGGCTAATTTTGAAATGGAAAACTGCATGGTGCTTACGAAGCATTAAAGATGGTTGTGCATAATAGGGGTTGTGAAGTAGCATTCATTGCAGTTATTCTGACACAGTTACTGAGCAGCGAAAGTAACTTGAGGTTAGTTGGTTCTTCAAGTTGTCAATTTAGCAAAGCACCATGACTTCCATTATCTTTTCTTTTTGCAAATAGTGTTTCTTAATAGGATTAATGGTGATACTACTAGCACTAGTAGTTGTGCAGCCAAGGTGCCAGAATGCTAGTGCCTTTATGCCTTTAGCATTAGTAACAAATTAGTTAGTAGTTTGCACTGCAGGACTTCCAATGCCCATATTATAGTGCTATGTTCTACTAGCAATAGCAGTATCTTGCTATTGGAGCTTGTGTGCTAGCTGTTACTAGTGCTTGTGCTATTATTAGTGCTTGCGTGCTAGTTATGCACAAGCAAACCAAGATTCTAGTACATAGCAATAATTGTGCTAGTAGTGGTTATGCACTGGCTGCTAGCAGTGCTTGTGTGCTAGTTGCTATTACTAATAGCAGTACTAGCACTGCTAGCACTAATACACAAGTACTATTTGTGCTACCCATGGCTGTGTGCTACCTGCAAAACAAAGCAAACACAAATTCTAGTACCTTTAGCAGTCATAGTGCTACTTGCAACAAATCTACCTTTTTCAACTTTTCTTTGAAGCAGATATTCTGATCTTATTGCAGAGATTGCATATATCTTGATTGATTAGACATATTATTGCTTGAAATACCAAAATAAAACTTAACTGTATCTACTATCTCCGTTGCCCTAACATGCACAAGAAAAGACTGATATGTATGTTATGGTGTTTATAAACACCATAAAACATGTATATTTATCAATCACAGATGCACTATTGATCATGAGTAAGTAAAGCCAAGTTGATTTTGCGAGGATCACGTTGCCTTGTGATTATGCAGTTAGAAATCTTCATAAAGCAGATATTGAGTTAGTTTTAGCAGTTCTATTTTTAGAATAAATCACATGATGCATTTTTGTTGCAGACTTGCATGTGCTTATTCCGTGCATAAGCCATAGAAAGACGGGCTTATATGGATGCAGGTTATAGACTACATTGACAAGTTGTTCTGCCATTGCTTTCATGGACAACCCATGCTGCATATTACTGACTTAAAGACTAAATATTGACCAAGTTTTTTGAGTTGCAGTCTATGATAGGGAGTTAGTAAGTTTTGTTACTGATATTATAAAGCATGATTTACGACAGTACACCATTTTGTGCCTGGAGTTATTGATTCTCAAGGTGAATTTTGTCATCGAATCATCATGTATATTTTTCTTACACCAAGCTCACGGTCTGCCATCTTTGTAGTCTGATTGGTTGGTACTCATCTGCCGCATATTGTGGCCATTATGCTGACCGAATTGATTCCTTCCTTACTAAGCATGGTTTTTTAACAAAAGTTGCGACTTACATTGTGGAGACTCTACCACTAGCACTACTTGGCATCTGCAGTTCAAGGATTACAGCAACATGTCAAAATAGCATATGTACATCTTCATTGTAGCAGTACCATTATATTGCGACGGCTATCACTTGCAATACTTGGCATCTGCACCTCAACGACAACAACAGCATGTTAAAATAGCATATGTACATTTTCATTGTAGCAGTACCATTATAACTTGTACTTCTCAACAATTACAACATTTAAAAATAGCTCTCTTAGGTTCATTGATTGCATACGTATGCTTAAGTTGGACAGGAAGTAACTTTCAGCATTTATTATCCTCCCTATGTCCTATTGCCTTCAGGCCATTGCAGGCTATCGACAACGCCTTCCTTGCCTTCATTGTTGCGATTGCACATGTATTGAGAATGAACTTATTATTCTCAGTTTGCAGATATAGCTGCAATCCAGGTATAAACACTATGACTTGAATATTGTATGAATGCTTGATCACTTCTGATCAATTATCACATGATGCAGAATGGCATATGAAATGGTCACTTACATAAGCAACAAACTTGCCCACTAAATCCTATGTCCTAACTTCAATGCAGTCGTGGGCAAGTGTACAGGAATTTCAATTCATTCTAGAGCATAAATTTTAATGCCACAACTTCTCTCTCATATTCTAATACTTTTAACTAATAGTGCCATAATCATTATTGGAAGAACAAGTGAAAGGCAGCCAACTCACTGCTATAAGAACATGAGCAACTGGAGTTGTGGGCCACCTGCACTTTGTTGTAAAAACGTCACATGAAATTTATATAATCAAGGTATGCGAGCATTTGTGCCATCTCAACAACAAATATTTATACAAGTCATGTGCACCAGCAAATATTGCAGCAAATATATATACAAGTCCACAATAGTCCTAGCTGTCTAGCCTGTCTAGCCATATTATTAGTCCTAGCTGTTTAATCCACTTATTGTTATTTGGCCAACATGAGACATCATCTATCTGACCTCTTATTGTGAGAAATAATGGGAAAAAATCTATTATGGGAAATTATATGTCTGACCCTCTTATTGTTGTCTATCCACAAAGTGAAAATTTTCACTTCTCTATATTTATTCATAAAATTTCAAGGAAGAAAGACGTCAACATTTTGAACATGCTCCATGAAATGGTCACTGAGAGCAAGCCTTTAGACTAGCATAGAGATTTTCTATTAGAATATATTGCTGCAGTCACATGCGCATCTATCATTCTCCATTTGCATTTTATTATACAGTGTCAGAGCCTCACTTTCACATGGAGTTTAGAGTTTGCAGAAATAGTTGTAGTCCAGGGATAAACACTAGGATTTAAATCTTGTTTTGATGTTTTCATAAGTTAACACAAGATGCAAAAAGCCATATGACATGGTACAGAAGCAACGAACTCGCTGACCAGATCATATGTCCTTCATTAAGTGCAGTCATGGACAAGAATGTACAAAAACTTCGGTTAAATTCTGGACCATAAATTTCAAGGCAACAACTCTTCTCTCATGTTTTAAGACTTCTAACTGATATTGCCATAGTTAACAAGTGAAAGGCATTGAACTCGTAGAACTGCTATAGAGAACATGATGAATTGGAGTTATGGGCCACGCTGTCATATGAATGTTAGAAGGAATGCTAGCCTTTGCTCCATCTCAGCATCAAGTATCTAAACAAGTTACGTGCACCAGCCCTCTTCAAACTAATTTGCAGTAGAAATATTTCGGCTACAACTTATTATGAAGTATTAGGCCGGAAAAAAAAAAAAATTCGCGCACCAGAAACCTTCTGAACAGGGTACGCGAAAATCGTTTCGCGCACCCGAAATTCAAATTTCGGGCACGTGAAAGCGCAGTCACCGATTCGCGCGACCAGACTTGACGTTTCGAGTGCGCGAAAAGATTTTCGGGTGCCCGAAACTGTTTTTTTCGGGCGCGCGTAATTGCGCAGGGCTGACAGCCCGCCCCGACAGTTCGCGCACCCGAAAAGGAGATTTCGCGCACGCGAAAATGTTTTCGGGCACGCGAACTTCAGACTTCGGGCACCCGAAGTTATTCTATAAATATGAGGCAG
>JAANSK020225859.1:0-14249 GCA_011763485.2 Isoetes engelmannii
AGAGCACACAGACAAAAAGAGGTCCTTTGTTCTTTAAAACAAAGGATCCCTTTTTGTCTGTGTGCTCTGATCTTGATACTACACAGTCCTCCCCATTACTTACAATTTTAGAGCCGTGTTCTGATATTTTGCAGTCCCGCATAGTACAACCACTTGTCTAAATAATAATCATTCTTATTTATCATATATATTAAAAAAAAAGTGCCCCCTTCTATTATTTGTCTTTTTTCACTTCCTTCCTTTTCCATTTCATGCCCTCTTCCTCTCCTTGTCCGTTGGGCATGGACAAAAGCCTTGCCAAAGGCTAGACTAGGGCAGATCTTCATCTGGAGAGATTCTATTCCGATACAGACCATTTGGAACAATGGTACAAGTGATCCTCTTGTACTATGACATGTTTGTAACAATTAATATTTTCAATATATCATCATGCCTTTGCAAAGTTCAGATTTCTAATGGTAGATTTCACTTGTATTGATGTGGACTTCTAGTTTTGTTAAAATGGACACGTCCTATTCAATTTTGAGATGTCCTATTAGTTTTGACATCAAAAGGTCCAACGCCGTAAATAACGGGCATGGTCATGTTTAAACCAGCCTTAAAACACAAACAAATCCACTAAGTCCACAACTTTATTGTTATTTTTATTTGTTTTTGGCATGGCTATAACATGACAAAGACTCGAATATACCACGGATATACATGTGGTTTAAACATGACCGTGTTCAATATTTATAGCGCTCCTTTTTATATACTTCAAAGTATAAAAAATAAGAACCCTGATAATATACCCAAAGAACAACGTAGGTTCATACTATTTCTATTATAGTAGGCACTAGCTTGAAAAGCTCTCTAGTCTGGCATTATGATGGCGGCCACCTCTAGAAGTTTCTATATTAAAGTCTAGATACATCATGTACATTAAAGGAATGAGAATAAGAATCTAGATACATCATGTACTTCATTTAAGGAAGGAGAACAAGAATCAGTATTAAGGTTATATTTTCAAATGTATTTGGTAGATGGTTTCACCTTGGCATCTTCTTGAGAATATATATATCTCATTATATAGGACATCATTTACTTCATTTACGAAACGAAAACAAAAATCTAGATACATCATGTAATTCATTTAAGGAATGAAAACAAGAATCACTATGGAGGTTATAATGTCTCAAATGTATTTGCTAGATGGTTTACCTTGGCATCTTCTTGAGAAAATATATATAATTATATGAATTGAGAACATCATGTGCGCCATTTAAGGAACGGGAACAAGAATCTAGATACATCATGTACTTCATTTAAGGAACGAGAACACGAATCTAGATACATCATGTACTTCATTTAAGAACCAGAACAAGAATCAATATTGATTGAGGTTATAATAATGTATTTGCTAGATGATTTTACCTTAGCATCTTCTTGAGAATGTATATCTCATGATATGAACGAGAACATCATGTACTACATTTAAGGAACGAGAACAAGAATTTAGATACATCATGTACATCATTTAAGGAATGAAAACAAGAACCAATATTGAGGTTATAATATCTCAAATGTATTTGCTAGATGGTTTTACCTTGGCATCCTCTTGAGAATATATATCCCATTATATGAAAATTTTCAGTTTAACTTCATCAAGTATATTAGTTCCACTGCTCAAAAATAAGAACTACGTTGTACATTTACATCTTTACTCTTTTGTATTAACCTCCGTGTGTCGTTTGGTGTCTTTTGGATTAGCAATTAAGAGGTCTTGTGCTTTAGTCTCTCTTTGGACATTGCCATGTGTTATAATTTTGTGAAAAATGCTATTTATCTATCTATTAATGAGAAATGGGATCTTATACATATATTACTAATCTTTATACATTTTGGTTGGATGATAGTAAAGTTGAGGACACGGAGACGGAGTACTACGATCCATGTTTGACAGAGAATCTTTTTGAGCATGTTGGAACTCCCCACCGCACAACAACAGAATGATAAGTTGGTTCTTGCACCACTGTCTGGTGTTTTGGCAGGGATCCAAAACTGTCTGGCCAATTTCCACAGTATAATGGTCAGCTCTATCTTTGCGAAACTTCTGGCTACCATTATTGAGCAATGGATAACCATATTGGCGGAGAACTCGGAGGTCTGTGCTCTAACTTAGGCAGGCTTCCACCCTTGCCACTCCACCATTGATCATTTATTCACCCTCAGAGCCATCATCAAGGATAGCAGGCAACCGCCGGCAAGACCTCTGCTGTTGTTTCATTGACTTCGTCAAAGTTCCTTTCTGTGGGACTTAACCTTGCTCGTGCATGCCCACATCATGGAAGGATCATAGCTAATCCACCACATTTGGTACTATAAAAATTGTATCTGGCCTATCTGGGAGACGTCCTCTACGAGCAATGTAGTTGCATCTTCGACCCGTTCTGTGTTGCCGACCCACATCGCTATTACAATTCCGAGATGCTCCGTTGTGTTGTGCTCATCAGCACCCATCATGAACAAGCACATATCCTTTCTTTTGTCCCCTTTCTTATCTGGCACCGCCTGTGCTATTTCCATACACCATTTCTTCTCTATGTTTGGAGCGACAACGCTGCCATGGCAGTACACGCTCGCGGAGCTCTTTGAATATCTCAGACGTTCCAAACACATGAACACATATTAGATTGCGAGGCGCACGACACTTGGAAGGATCGTGAGCGCGATGCTACTGAGCTGCAGAAAAACTATTAGTGTAAGTAATAACACGAATAAGATACATAGAAGAAATGCAAACTGCAAAAGACAACTCATATGGCGATCTCTACGAGTTGTTCTGCTCATGAACAATTAAAAGAGTTTTTTGGAAAGATTCTGGAAAGACAAGTCCGATATTATATTAACAAGAAGGGGTTGGACATCAAAAACTGCTATATACATATTAGAGGGTTACACCACCACACAAAACGGGTCAAATGCCGTATTTTCGCTGATCTTTGTATCTCACATAGGCAGGATATCGGAGCAGCGCTTTAAGTAGCGAGCATGCATGCCACATCACATGCTGATAAGCCGTTACCGGATATGCCAGTAGTATTTTTAGCAGTAGGTCTATCTTTGCCATCAGGAACGTTATGCAAATATGTATTCCAGTATGTATTCCAGATTAAAACGTGCCAAAGCCAGATGCAGAGGATCAGTTGGAGCATGAAGTATGGCTTGTAATCTGTCGGCGACATGTGGCCACACAAGGACGAAAACCTCCCAAGTCGTGTCTACCTCAGTGTTGCTAGAGGATGCTACGTCTGTTGCGTTTCCTAGGGAAGGCTGGGAAAAGCAGTAGTATAATTTGCTGGACAACGAAGGAAAACAAGGAAAGACTGCTCGGGTTGCCATCTGGATGATTTCAAGTAAACTTCAAATAGCAGTGGTCTCACAGATCGCACCACGCTCTTTTGGAGCACGACTAATTGATATCTTAGACCGCTGGCAATTAGCGCTTCTCCCATGGTTCGCCTCGGCGATCCTCAGGAGCTGGAACATTTGAATTGATATATAGTAGCTAATAAACATCAACGTGAACCTCCAGAGCAAGGACACTTGCTAGCTAATCCTTAACTGGCGAAGTACCTTGCTCGGGAGGCCCTTGTGGACGATCCTTAGCTGCTATCTATTTAAAACTACACTCCAGAGGATCGTCCTCGTGACCCTTATAGGACATAAGCTCAAGTACCCATGCTCAAGTCAATCACAGACGCGATCATCTTTAGCAAGGAACAGGAAAGAAACAATGCAGGATAACTCTAACCTAAGCTGATGCTTAGAAAAATGCCAAAAAATACATTTTTGTGCTACTTTTTCTGGCGCCATCAGGAGCTGCAAGGCGATTCGCGACTGGTGTGGAATTCTTGGGCGCTAAGTGAGGCACATGCACTTGTGAAATTTCTAATTGGGCCAAAAAGTCTGCAGCGGATTATATATGAGATGCTACATTTATGGCAGGCTGCCCACGCGTCAGAAACCAGAGACATCGGGTAGTGCACCCATCGCAATTAATTCGCAATAATGACACGTACACCATTATACCGAGATATCTATTACACCCGACGGTTAAAATTCCGCGATGAGGACTAACATGGCCACTTTTTGGTACCAGAAAAATCAGTTGGCAGTTTTTGGTGGCGGTTTGCGGTACCATCAAATTTAAATTTGCAATGATCACACCCTTCTTGAATGCTTCAAATCATTATATTTTCATAAAAATTCAAATATGCTGACCATACGAGAAGTCGAGGTATAGGTAAATCTTGTACCGGATTATCTCTTGGCATTTGCTATCTTTCAGAATTTCAAATTCTCTAGAAGCCTTTCCCGGTGCATGCCATGGAATCCTTTGTTGCTCGCCGAGGCGCTCAAGCACTCGAACGTGGTGAGGACTAGCACGGCCACTTTTCGGTACCAGAAAAATCAGTTGGCAGTTTTTGATGGCGGTTTGTGGTACCATCAAATTTAAATTTGCAATGATCACACTCTTCTTGAATGCTTCGAATCATTATATTTTCGTGAAAATTCAAATATGTTGACCATACGAGAAGTCGAGGTATAGGTAACTCTTGTACTGGATTATCCCTTGGCATTTGTTATCTGTCAGAATTTCAAATTCTCCAGAAGCCTTTCTCGGTGCATGCCATGGAATCCTTTGTTGCTCGCCGAGGCGCTCAAGCACTCGAACGTTCTTCTGAGGCGCTCGAATCATTCTTCAAAGGTGCCCAGACATCCGTCGTCCGGAATCTTTATAGGTGCACAAGCACTCCCATCTAGTCGTTTGGAATTGTTCTTTTCGAGTTCTTTCCTGACTCCAGATGGTGGTAGGCGCTTTCTTGCTTACTTGAGCTAATGTTTCTAGACTATAATTTAGATGCAGAAACCAATCTCTGTATGGAGCGTATCATCATCTTCCTATCCAGGTATCTACGCCTCTCCCGACCAAGAAACAGTAAGCCTAGAGCCCTATCGCGTTTAACTCGTATGACTGGCCTGATTTACATGCCGTGCACATCGGAGGAACGATCTCCTTGTCTTGGAGCAAGTCTATACTGCGTTTGTCCAGACAAGCTGAGCGGTAAATAGATTAGCAAGCTGAGCGCAGATAATGATGATAAAGACCACCCTCAGCTTGATGCGATAGCACCTGTGATCTAGCGGAGCAGCGGGGTCATCGGGCACCTGATGATGTGCCCACTACACAGGATGATGGACCTGAGGATGGTGATGACCAGTAAGTCATCTAGCAACGATCGCAACAACGCACTCACCAACCAATGTTCAGGCTTCGGTTGGGCAGGTAAGCTAGCTTATATAATTGCTTGGTCAAACGCTATTGACGGTGACATGTTTTCTAGAACGCAGGTCGACATGTCTTCCCAGCTTAGTGGGCAGAGGATGCGGTGGTGGTATTTGATGTGACCATTGTAACGATAGCTATCTAGCTGGGAGTGACGGCCTCAAAAATAACATAGCATCTCCAGTTACAAGTTTCTATTGACTCACAAATGCACTCCATCCAATGGTTGCCTTCTAGGCTGACCTACAATGAAGCAGCTTACATGAGGTCATGAAGTCAATGTGATGAAACCAGTAAGCGTCCACATACCTCTATAGATATGCCTGAAATGCCATTCTACATCGTGCAAATCCTGCACAGGAGCTGGCTGTGAAGGATTTGCACGGTGTAGAATGGCGTTTCCGGCATATCTATAGACGTATGCGGACACCCCGAGCTTATGCGATTCACAAGATGATGGGTTAATCAAAGACACCTTACCAGGTACATACTAGTCAGGAAGATGAACTTGATGGCCTTCACGTCAGCTGCAAGCGATCGTAGGCACGACCTTACGGAGCATAGATTAGAGGGCATGCATATTCCTGCCAAGGACTTTAGTCTCTGGGTAGCTAAAGGGGAGATGGTGGTGACCACCATCTTTCGTAGATACATGTCTACCAGATGTTACCCCAGCTGCTACTTCTATCGGGGGATCTGGTGATGGTACGCGACCTTAAGGCGTACATGTAGTTATACCTAGTCCAATTGGAACTACATTTGGGCAGCATTGAGGATAATCATGATGGTGTCCACCAACCTCAACATGGGGCACACAAAAACGAACATTTAAAACCACCAAAATGAACAAATATGTATATTTATCTATCTATTAAGTGCATCATCAAGGCATTTGCCTAGATGATGATTGTTGTACTGGGACTTTGGTCCCTTTGTTCTCTATTCTGCATTGTTTCAGGACTTCGGTCCCCGTTCAGTTTCAGGACTCCGGTCCCCTTATGTACTGTTCCGTCTTGGATGCTGCCTTGTGGCGCGACGTTAAAATGCTTATCTTTATCTTATCTTATCTTGATAACTTTGAAATACAATAGCCTACTAGTCTAGTCTGAAAATGCCAGATCTTTCTCTGTCCAAAATTCACTGGCCTTTGACATTAAGAACGGAAAACCCAACTAGAAATATAAAAAACAATTAAGTGCTACACTGGCACTGTCCTTTAAAATTCATATTAGGCCCTTCAATGTTTTCTTTAGACAGTTCTTCCAGAGATTTTCCCTTCGTTTCAGGCACTAGAAAGGTGAAGAGAAATCCTCCAGCATTGCAGAGTGCAAGCATAAGCAGAGCCTTCTTTATTCCAATTCCAGGAGGATACCCATGCTCTGTTTGACCCCTGTTAGAACTCTGAGCAGCATATAAAAATCCAAAGGCACCCACAATAGCTCCGGCTTTGCCAGAAGCTGCAAAAATACCATGTCATGTCGACCTGAACCTTGTAGGAAAAATTTCTGCAGGAACAATGAATGCAGTGCTATTTGGGCCAAAGTTTGAGAAAAAGAACGTGAGTGCATACAGAATGATGAAGCCAATATGTTTTCCACCGCAGTATCTTGAAGGATCATCTGAACAGGGATGGCCTCTCAGAGTATAATATGGAATCGCTAAAGCAAGCATGAATACAGTCATAAAGAGGAACCCCATGAGCTGAATTGTGAAGCGCCCAATTCGATCAATAAGAAAAACTATGAACCAATTAGCGAGGAACAGTGGAAAACAATGCAATCAGAGCTTGAACTCTGGCAATGCGAAAAACTTCTCCAAAATCTATGAGTGTACTCGAAGAAGTTTTTCGCATTGCCAGAGCTCAAGCTCTGATTGCATTGTTTTCCACTGTTCCTCGTTATTGGTTCACAGTTTTCCTTATTGATCGAAGCATATCTCTAGCCAACGCAGGCATGTGCATGAGCATATCTCTTAGCCACTAGAGAATTCGTAGTCTTTGAGAGAGAAATATATAGAAGTAGAGAATAAGAAAGGAAGAAAGAAGACTGATTATTTTGTGTGTGTGCGTGTGTGTTGGCACGCGCCGGGGATGAACAATGTTGAACTACATACGAATCATGATACAAAACAATCAGCCACAGCGGCATACAGGCTATAAATGGCAAAACCAAACGTATCCAACGTAAACTAATTGAACATAAAGCCCCCCCATAAGGACCTAACAATACCAGGCACCCATTACCACTATTGGTAACATCAATTTTATTGCACATAACCCACTTAATAACATCGCAGCCATATTCATAGCCATGCACAATTACTGTTGTAATCTCAAATAGAATGCATAAAAGATTTTTGTTAAATACTGATCATGTAAAATAATACCATTATACCACATCGGCGTCATTGTACCACCTTGCATCTTGCCCCTTACATGGCCTACAAACACGCAAATGGCATTTAAAATTTAATCGTTGCCCACCCATCTACATAAATATCTTTAATAGGTGCAGCACATCTTTCCATTTTCAAACAACCTACTGTCCACATGTACTAAAAAAATATACGAGAAGTAAGTGCTAATGAGGACTTAATGAAAACAAAGTACAACAAGATATAGAATAAGATATAGGTGGATTTATTATACAAGATATAGGTGGGTTTATTATACGTAGCCTGGCGATCTAGCTAGTGATAACTAGCTAGATGTTATTTAGGACTTCCAGACATACTTTAAGTAAAGGTAAAGGTACAAATATTGAGCCTGGTATAATAGAGTGAAACATACATTACACTTTGCCACCAGAAGTGAAGTTGGTGTGCTGCTTTGCATTGAGAGTGTGATTGCCAACATTCTTCGGTGGCTCGGCGGCGGCGGTACCGCCACATTGAAAGAGGCAATTGCCAGCACCACAATAAGCATATCCATCGCCACACCAATTGAAATTGCTGCAGCAGCGAGGTGGGGTGCAGTAGATTTGGCCAACTTTGGAGCAGGTTGGTTCAGACATGACAGGAGTTATCCCAACTCCTATGATCATCAAGGTCAAGGTCAAGATCGTTGCCATAGCCATTGCACCATTGCTCTTGTACTGCACCATCTTGAAACGCTAAGTTAACAATGTGTATATTGAATAACGTCGCTTCTGATCGTTTCATTTATACTCGACGCATCCAGTGGTGTTCCAGTCGTGTTCCAGTGGTGTTCCAGTGGATTTAGAAATCCAAGTGGCCTAAATCTTCGCCACTTGGATTTCTAAATCCGGCTGTTTTTCAGGTCGTTTTCAGCTTTGGGTTCAAATCCGAACTGGGTTCAGTTTTTGAAGCAGAGTTTTTGAAAAGCAGAGTTCCTGGGTTCGTCAGAATCTAAGTTCTGGGTTCATGAAGCCATGTTCTGTCTATGGCGGAAGCCTTATGGCTATGGCTATCGCCTGACTTCTGGTGACCCTTTCGGCCAACGAAAAGATTATGAGCAACTAAAGCTTCTTCTGAATCTTCTGAAGATTCAGAAGTAGCAACCTTCTGAATCTGCTTGATGCAGAGTCCAGAGCCACAGCCATTTACATCCATCCCGAGAAAAAAACTCAATTTTGAAGCTTTAATTCTTGGGTTTATAGAGGTGCTTCTTCAAGCATCAAGTCCGGCTAAGATCATCTGCGGGAAGGTAAAATCTTAACAAAGTAAGAGACGATTTACTCTTTCCATTGATATGATCATTTCAAAAACTATTGGAGCGTTCAATTGCAGTAGTACTTTGAAAATCTGAGGAACAACTAATCTTTCTGAATCTAAATCTTTCTGAATCTAAGTCATTTGGGAGTTAAATATTGTTTCTAAACTACTCTCTACCTTTGTCATGATTTGAGAACAGTTCTGATTTGATGTAACAACTTATCAGTACTAAAACTGCACATTTCATTTATTTATTTTTTGTTATTGTCGCTCTGATTTCAGGGATACATCAGCTATGACAACCTTGCAACCCTAACCACATTGATCTTTGTATCATGATTGATCCTATTTGGAACCAGTATATGTCTAGAATGTTCTGTATATGCTGGGAGCTTCTAACCTTCTAGTCTGCTGAATGCTTGTTGTTGTCATGTTTTTTAAGAAATCGACCTTTTTGGAGAAGAGGCAAAGTAAAGTAGAGGCTCGATTGAATGCAGCAAAGGAGAAGAAAACCGGCTGGATTGGACAAAGTGGAAAACAGAATGTTTCTGCTATCATCTGCAGGAGGACTTTCCTCTCTAGTTGCAGCTGGATATTCTCTGGCAGATCCTATCGAAATGACACGTGTAGACAACTGTAAAAAAGCCATTCTTCTCTCAGGTGCAGATCCGGTAACTGCTGCCCTCTACCTTTTACAATATCTTGTATGTTTAGCAATTTGATAATTTTCCAGTTGCCAACATTGACATTTTAAGCTCCGGCAAATAACCATTTTAAATGATTTGCAGGAATCAAGTCAACAACTGTACACAAAAGAATAAGCACAATTCTTTTGTGATTTATGCTTTTGCTTTTGTCCTAATTATGTCTGTTGAGAGTTCCAAAAAGTTTGTTATAAATATGAGTTCCATCCTTGAAACTAGGCCGGCATACACAGAGGATCATTGCAATGTTTATTAATAATGACCAGCCAGCGAGCACCAAAGCATTCCTATTGATATAAAGCAAGAATTGTCAAGCAATGCTTAGTACGGTTGTGTCATGAATTTGAACTAATTTTTTTTTTGGTGGAGGTTGCAGATCTGGAGATACAACTACCCCTGGAGGTAGTACACTTGAAAATGCTCTCCATGGTCTTGTTCATGTCTGGACCAGAATCAACACAAGTAGGAATGGCCAAAAACATATGGAGGGTGTGATGTGATAATTAAGTATTGTTGGCTTTTGTATAGTTGCGCTTTTCGTTGCAATTTCATGTAAACTTCTAAATGCCAACTATGTTTCTTTTGTATCCCAGGGACTATCGCGAGTTTTTTGATTAATGCTTCGTCTTTGTCTTCAAGCTACAAGAGTTTGAGAGCTCATGCTATTTTGTTTGACAACAAGTTGTATCTAATTTTGTCGGGACATGTTTAAGTGATATGGAAATACCAGGGTTCAAATCCCTTGAGCTGTTATAAATCGTGCAAATTAATCATGCAGACTATTGGGAAAAAATATGGATAAACCAAGTAAATGAGTTATCATAGTGTACAGCTATAAACTAGGTAATTTAGGTAATTTATCATGTTATTGTAGTGTTTGAAAATCCTTCTAACATTCAACATACTAATATAACTGGAAAAATAAGCATGATCAAATACCATGTCATTGAACTTGATATACTAAGGGTCCAAAAATGCTAGACCCTAACAACTTAGCATGTCCCGGACATAGGTGCTGGTGATGTGCTTTTAAACTTCACCAACGTCACTCGTCGCCCTTCAACGTCCTTCACAACTTTTACCAGCCCTTCGAGCCGTCGCACCCTTCAGCGGGAAAGAATTTGTTCTAGAGTGGTTGTAGATCTGGGAATGGAAATTTTGGGGCCATGTCATCTATCCCAAGTCATTCGGTTGCATTCAACGGGAAAATTTGGAGGAGAATGTATCATCTTTGTAAAATTGAATTACATTTTCTTGGGATCGAGAGCAATGGATTGGGAGCAGTCTTTTGTTGAATCGATTGCCAGAACTGGTTCTTCCTTCAATGGTAATGAAATATTGTCCAGTCTTCACAAGCATATTGAGGTAACTGCTGGATTTAATTCCATTTGCTCCAGTTTGGCAGACACTATTCTTCACCAGAATTCCATTTCTAACCCTAAGCCATTTGTCCAATTTGATGACGAGAATGCTAATGATTCTGGTTATGAACATGCTCAAAGATCTGATGCTGAAGACGTCCCTATAATTTTGAATGAAAGTAATTGCAATGTACAACTGCAAATGTGATGCTGAAAGGAAGCGCTTGCAAGTAGAAAGGAAGAAGGTTCAGAGACAAAAGAAGAAAGCCTCTACGGCTGACAAAGAAAATGAAGCACCAGAAAAACTCGGCATCCGAAGAAAGCAACAATTGACGAAGAAACTAGCTGATTCTGTGCAAAAAGCAGTTCAAGAAATCTGTGGAGGTCTAAATATGAGGACAAAGCCGAGGTATCTTATAATGCCATAAAGAACCTCAATCTTTTTGAAGAGAAGATTTTTTCTGATTATAGAACAGTGAAGAAAGTGGTAGAGAATTTAAAGAATTCCTTTCAATCACATAAGTTTGTGAGGAAGACTGATGTTCTAAGAGCTAGAACAGCTGCTACGGTTTATGTCGTAGATCCTACAACTAATTGTTCAGCAATGGCTAGAGCTCTTAACTTGAGTAGAAGCATTGTAAGCACAGCAAGGAATAGAAGAGTTTTTGCTGAACAAGGTGAAGGGCCATGGTCTACGTTTTCAAGGAGAGTTAGAAGTGATAGATTTTCGGATGAAATTAGAAAAGTTGTTGTAGATTATTGGACTGAAAATACTAGAGTATCACCAAACAAGAAGGATGTTGTGAAAATATTGAAAGAAAGCAGACGGTGCTTCACGCTTTGCATTTCCTTGAAGAGACCCAGGTATTACTTCTATCTTAAATCATAATTACTTACTTATGCTGCTTGAATTGACGTTGAGTTTCTTTGATTTTGCAGGTGGCTTTCTACGAGCGATTCAAAAGAGACATCCCTGATTTTCAGATTTCATTCATTGCATTCCAGGCTTTGAAACCAGTATTTGTGAGGAAGATAAAAGATCGAGAAACGTGTTGTTGTAATCATCATATGAAGATGGATTATATTTAGGCTAGCAATAAATAAAATGAGGACTGATTCAAGGATTCATGGCGCAGATTGCACATGCGAGTGTCTTGTATGTGGTGCTGGGCCACAATGTCTTGCTAGTAGAAGTACCTACATCTCTACTAGTGAGTTGTGGAGATCTTTGACTTGTCCCAAGGCTGAAATAGAAGAATGGTACAAGCATGAATGCCTACTACTTCAATGCAAGGTTCGTGGCCCCTCTAAACTTCATGTTTGTCCAAAAGAGAAGAAATATGATCAATACATGATTGATTGGAAGACATTTGATCAGGTACAATGCTACTTTTTTATTCTTGGAATTATTTTCTTATTTCTAAGCACATTATCATTTTGAACGTGCTTGTTTATTGCTAAGCTTTTGGAACACTAAATGAACAAGTCTTGGTTTTAGTCTCGGAATCTTTAGGGGACTGCCTAAAGAAGACAGGGGTATTTCATGATGAGTGAAACACTTTTAAGCTTTGGTCATATGGTGAGATGCTACTTTTGATAACTAATTGATATTTATGATCTCTTCCACATTTCTGCTGTAAGTGTAGAAATCTAGTGGAGTTCTTCTTCTTATGCTGACAAGTGGAAGACACATAATAATGTGGAAGATAAAACTTTATGTTTTTGCGGATTGCTTCATCAAACTCTATTTCTGCTATTTAGTTCTAATAGCAGATTTATTTCCTTAACTGCAGCTACTCTTAGCTATGTTATTTTTAGTCTCTTTTTATAGCAAGCCCATCACGTAGGTTAACATATCATCTCTGCACTTCCTTTCCATCCATTCCCTTTCATTTCTGTTTGTACTTCTTTCTTCAAAATTCTGGTGTCTTCTCTTAACTGATTTCTCAATATGGTATCAAAGCTTGCTATGGGAAGGATGCATAAGTTTGGGGCGAAAATCAAGCTTATTGTGTTGATTATTGCATGGGAAGTCCATTGGAGAAATTGATGGGTGAAACCCATACTAACTTGTTGGAACTTAACACCTTTATGGTGCAAGTTTTCTACCATTTTGTTTCAGCCATCTTGAGGTTATGGTATATTACTGTGGTGAGTAAGGCAGAATCTTAAATTTGTGGATGCAGGAGACATGCTTCTAGGCTGCCTGCAGTGGAGATTTGCATGAACCCTGATTTGTAATAAGTTCCATCGTTCAGTTTCTAATATAAAGAAGTATACATCCATCTTCAAATCTTTTCAAATTCGAGCTTTTACAGCATGCATAGAAGGGACGCGCATAAAAGATATCTCCTAGCCCTCACATTAGACCACATCATTTCATGTACTACATGTAGGCATGTCATGTAGGCAACTAAGGTGTTAATGTATCATAAGACCATGTAATGTGACCATCCTGAACCAGGCCTTGGCCTTTTAATTTGGGGAGGGATCCCCTAAGTCTAATACCATGGGCTAAGGAAGGATCCAACTTAAATCATGCACCTTGTACTAGGTTTACAGGTTGAATGATTTAAAACACTGCTGCATGTCTAACTCTGGAAAATATCCAATAACTGACATGTTTGAACCAACCAAAACGGGTTGTTAAACATAGTATGGACCCAATAGGGGGTTGTGGATTTGAGCCATTAGGAACGCATCCTTACCATTGAAGTAATTACATGGGTACTGACATTGTTGCCTTGGAGTGCACTTCCTACCTAACCTTTGAAATTTTGGAACACTTGAAACTGCTTGTACAGTCTAGGTGTAGTGTGTGCAAGAGCAGCTTCTTTGGGGCATGTTGATGCCATGAGAGAGCTTGGCCATTGCCTTCAAGATGGCTATGGAGTTGTGACGAATGTTACAGAAGCAGAAGGCTTTTGTTAGAGGCAAATGCCAGAGAAGCTGCTGCAGCTGTGGCTGCACCAGAAGTTTCATTGAAGCAGCCTTGCAAAGAAGTGCAAATTTAAATTGTACCAATTGTCCACATCACAGATTCTTCTCCCTGTCTGCTTCTACCAAGGCAGATATTGTTCAAAGGGCTGTTCTAGATCACTCTGGTATGCTTTCAGGAGGTGGGCTGGAGAGGCATCCTGTTTTCAGAATCTTACAAGGTGGTGGCTGCTCTTTGTTGAGTGA
>JAANSK020225970.1:0-14249 GCA_011763485.2 Isoetes engelmannii
CCTTGTCGGATCCATCCAAGACCTTGCACCGTGTCCTCATGTAGAGGGAGGATGTTGACGCCAGAAGACCGGACCTTCGTTCCTAAATGTTGTCTTTAAGAAACTATGAACTGGACTGGTGTAGTGCTAAATTAAGGTAGAATTAGTATGCTAAGAACTAAATCACGAGATTCTAAAGGAGAATTCTAAAGGAGTATTCTAGAATTTATGAAACAAATGGGAATTGAAGCATTAAGAAGAAAACCACCTTCGATAATCTTAATACAGATGCCAAATTAGGAGCATTTAATGTGTCAATCCAAGTAAACGGATTCCGTTATTCTAGTAATAATAAGATAATTACAAGTACGTAACAACCATTATGTTAGCCCTAATTTAAGATAAATTAAGTGGGGTTAAAATAAGATAACCCATGGTGTGAAAGTACCCTAGGTCTCCTGCTGAATCTAGGCCAGCCTACCAACATACTCCAACTTGATTCTTACCGAGTACTAAGAAAAAGCAAAAAACTGTGAAATACCCATACTCCCCGTTGATTCTTACTGGAAGTACTAAGAAAAAGGGGAAAAATTGAGAAATAACCTTATGTTTTGCTAAAATTGTCCAAACCTCAGAAAAAACGAAAAATTGTGAAATACCCATACTTCCCCTTGATTCTTACTGGAAGTACTAAGAAAAAGGGAAAAATTGGGAAATACCCTTATATTTTGCTAAAATTGTCCAAACGCCCCTCGTTTTGGGGGTAATGCAAATGACTGCAACTTTTTGGTAATGATCCAAATGAAAATGTATTCATCAAATGCATTGTAGAGGAGAATGAGATCTTTTCATCGAAGTGAAGGTTACCGGAATCGGAGTCGAAAATTTTAAGTTATGGTCTTCTAAATCCCTCCTAAATTCTTACAAATGGTATTAAAAATCACATAACTTGTGTCATGAACCTACGCGAAAACAAGAGAAAATATGTGCAAATATGCAAGAGATGCGCGCGAAATACGCGCAGAATCTGATATGCAAGGAAGAATGAATAATACAATGGCCCGAAGGCAACATGAACACAAGACAAATGCCTATAAGGCTCAAATGGTTCGACAATAATGAGGCGCCTCTATATATATACCTAGTTCAACGGCCAAGATCGCGCCACTCCAACAAAAGAGATTGCACCAAGTGTCGTGCATGCATGTATGTTCTGGAATATTCCAGAACCTCCAAGAGACAACCACCATATGAAGAAGTTGCAAGGGAATGCCTTCAACTTGTATTGGTATCTCACTTGATAAAGGTTTTGTGGCTTGCAACTAGAAGATTGTGAGTTCAAGTTTTGTCTTGTGCAACCACCTTTTTGCATCCGTGTGATGACCATTTTGTGTATATACGAGTATAATGCCCATATAATACGAATACCCATATGGTCGTCACACCATCCCCCTCCTACGACGGCTCCCAGTCTTCAGAGCTAGCACTAGAGTACTTGGACGTGGCTTGTCCGGGTAACGTCAGTGGAACTCTGCAATTTTGTCGAGAGCATTACTCAGATTCGCAGCAAATTCCCAGGTCCAGTCACTTGGAGAGTATCCTTCTCAGTCGACAAAGTAATATAACGGCCGACACAGAAACTTAGAGTCTAAAATCTCTTGAACCTCGAACTCCTCGTGATCATCAATTTCCACTGGTGGAGGCAGCGGAGGAACACGAGCCAGAAAGGGATTAGGTGTGTAAGACTCCAATAATGAAACATGAAAGACTGGATGTAGACGAACTTCTGGAGGAAGCTCGAGCCGGAAAGCCACATCGCTGACCTGACCCGTGATCCGATAAAGACCGAGACGACGATAGTCAAACTTGTTGTAGGTGTTAACCCTGCGGGTTAACCATTGGCATAAGTGGCATAGGCCACATATATATACCATATTGGACCCCACGCACGATCTATGGCCCAGATTTAATGTAGATCTGTGGTAGGTGAGATGCCAGTTAGGTTTAGGGTTTGGGCTCTACAATTTAGAGAGAGCATCTCTCCTCATTGTTTAGGTTTCGTTCACGTTTTGGAGCACCTCCTTTTGGAGCATCTTATGACATGATTCAGTTTTGTTCATTCTTTACCTTTTTTCTTGTTCTTGGAGTTTCTTCTCACCTTCTTTTGTTGATTCATGAGCATTTGGAGCAGCTTTGTAGCATCGGGCAGTCATGGACTGCTACTGCAAGGTGTATGCCAAGAACCCAAAAACTAACAACAGGGGCGTGAGGCAGGGAGATCCCTATGCAGAAACTAGACAAGGTTACCAACTTGAAAGATAGGAGCTTCTTGACGATGCAAATCAGCATAATACCGATAGCGTTCCTGTGTGTGGAGAGATGGTGTTGAAGATCTGACTGAAGAGGCTGAGTTATTATAGGCAAACTCATCTAATGGAAGCCAATCTACCCAATCATCTTGCTGATAACTGATGGAGCACCGCAAATATTGTTCTAAAGTCTGATTAGTGCACTTTGCTTGCCCATTACTCTTTGGATAGTGATCGGAAGTCAATGACCGATCGGCATGCAACAGCTCCAAAAGTTGCTTCTAAAAGCATGCGGTGAACTGAGGTCCACGATCACTAATGATAGTCTCTAGCAATCCTTGAAGCCTGACTACTTCACGAAGAAGAAGGTCAGATGTTCCATCGCTAGTGATGTTGACGTTGCAAGGAATAAAGTGTGCCATCTTAGAGAAACGATCAACAACGACCATGATAGCATCATGTCCTCGAGAGAGTGGCAGCTCCGGAATAAAGTCCACATAAATTCTCTTCTAATGTCCATCTGGAACAGGCAGTGGTTGAAGAAGACCATGAGGAAGATGTCTCGGAACCTTCAATTGGCATTTGATATCTCAAGAACGAATGAAAACTTCAATAGAGCGGCGGAGTCCAGGCCACCAATACTCTCGACCAATGAGTTTAAGAGTCTTGACTACTCCTAAGTGTCCAGCCATTGGTGAATCATGGCATGCCTGAAGAATCCGAAGCCTAGACGAACCATCTGGAATATACAAAAGTCTGTCATGGAATAGGAGTCCACCTTGTATCTCAAAGTGATCATAGTTTGACAGAATTTGTTGAGAAGAGGATGATAAGCCAAGATGTAAAAAAACATCTTGAAGGGAGAGTCGCCCGAACAGACTCCAATAAGGCTGTATCATGAGGCCTCTCGGACAAAGTGATGGCCATAAGCTGGAAGCAACCAGGCTCGGAACCTGTAACTATTGATCAAATGCGGGATCACTCGACTTAGGCTCAAGGTAGAAGCGTCGAGATAAGGCATCAGGATTCCCTTGAAGAGGTCTCAGGCGGTACTTGATCACGAAATCAATGTGTAATAAGACTTGAATATGCCATCGCGCCTGGCGATGGTTGAGTACTCGAGCAAATTGTAAATATTCTAGATTTTGATGATCCGTATAGACTGTGGCCTTATGAGGATGTCCTCCAAAAAACGTCTCCACGCCTCGAAAGAATCAACTGTCGCCAACAACTCCTTGTCATAAATCGGATAGTTGATCTCGACAGCCTGGAACTTCCGCAAGTGATAAGTGATCGGGTGCAATTCATGGTCATCCTCCTCCTATGACAGGATAACACCAGGAGCAAAATCAGAAGCATCTGCTTCGACAACATATGGGTGCAAAGGATCCACATGAGCAAGTTCCACAAAATAATGACCAACCACAGAAGATATGCAATTATGCAAGATACGAAAATTATCAATCTGAAGCATCAATGTAGGTTGTGTCAGATTAAGTGGCAGATTTCTACAGTGCACGATCTACATTTTCTCGCTTGAGAACATGACAGTAATCTAAATTTTGAGGCAATTTCTCATTGGTGTCGAAGATTCCAACTTGCCAGATAAATTACTTTTGACTCTATTCAAATTAGCAAACTGTCATGAACTTTTAAGCAGCCATGTTAAATGTAAGAAGAGCTTGAAATTCTAAAGTCCAAATCGGAAATGCTTTGTTTCAAAATCCACAACTATAAACTGCAGAAACATGATTAAAATACTACAGGCCAAGGATATTACCTGATGTACTTGCAATGCTATACAAAAATTGTATTCTGACCATTTTATTCTAGTAATTGATGCCTGCAGCTAGATTATTTCAGGAAAATCAAAACACTACCCTGAGAAAACTATAAAAATGACATTTCCCATGCCTGGAAGGCATGTATAGATGAGAAACCCTCTACACCACATTCATATGCTATAACCTGCCTCCATGTTTTTAAATTTAGAAGCTTCTTTGCAGAGAATCAACATCAAAACTCCTTCCTTTCCGTTCTAAAGCATAGTACCATTATTCGCACAAGTCTCAATACATCAGCGCTAAGCAAAGCATTGATGCAACAAACATAATTCTAAACTCGAAATATGATAGACCATGAAAGGAATGAAATCAAGAAAGAAAAATACCATCCCTCGTAGCACCATCCTAGAAAGCAGGACTTGTTTTCAATGCATACTATAGATTTCATTAAGTCGTCCAAGAAGTAATACATACCTTCACATCCTTCAGGTTGTCCATGCTTTTCCTTCAAGCAGACATCCATAACCTTTTGAAGCGTAGAACACGAATAGAAAAATGAGCAGATGATATGTATATGCATTAACTGCCACGACATTAGCCATTTTATAATGATCCTAACATTTAAAAACGTCAACTACCTATAATCACAACTCTCTGAAACTTCAAATGCATGAAATTTGTATTAGAAACAAAACAACTTGGCTTGTTAAAGCAAATCGCCAATTCAACAAAGATGCCAACAAAGCATGAACCCTTACCTGCCAAATCTGCAGTCTTGAAACTTGAAAACCGGATATGGCATCCATTAGCAGGCATCAAATTTGGAAGCCGGTTATGGCATATCGTTATTCAAACCTAGATATTTGTAGGTTTTGGCAGATCAAACAAAGCCAAGAACTTCCCCTGCTTCCGCTTCTGCCGCCGCTGCCCGCTGCCCGTGTCGACGCCCAAAAACGGAGATCGCATTCCCACCTTCCGATGGCTGCCAAGAGAATCTGCACCGTTTAAGTTTCATTTGCACCCACGGAAATCACAAGCGATCCAAGCCATCAAATATCACCAATTTAAGAATATTCTTCAAAATATTACAACTAAAAATAAATCTCCCACAAGCAAAAGGGTTGCCCCCCTACGGGCAACCCAAAAAAACAAAGCCAAAAAAAATAACGTATGACATTAAATAAACATGGACAAGCAATACAAAAGTTACTTGGAGTGTCTTGCCCTAACCCTAGAAATGCCCTAATTGCGTCTTTCCTTAAAGTTCCAAGGCTTGTTGCTATGCTTCCATCCGTCTGCTCCTTTCTGGCGATCCAGGTTTGTATTGTTAGCAAGCTATGCTATTTCTTTTGGCAGAGGATGTAAACTATAGATGTGGTAATTTGCGGCTGACGCTTAGGCGTTTGATGCCTACCTTGGAGACCTGATGCCTATGTGTTTGTCGGAGCTCTGTGATGGCGGTCTTTTAAAGACCATATACGCTATTCCGAATGGCTTTTATAGTCCTGAGGAAATATTTGAAGATGAGAGCTCTATCCTTCATGTTGAAACAGTTTTTGGCTTGTTTTGCTTGCTTTATTTTCTGTTCTAGCTGTTTTTTGCATCGGATTCCTATAGATATGCTGCTTGTAAAATGTTTACTGTCCAAAGTCTTACTTAAAATCTGCTTGCTTTTTCGAATTTCTGGCACTATGATGATCATTATTGTCATCTGAGGCTTTGATCAATGAGGCCAACATACCTCCTACTCATACTGAGTGCCCTCTTATTTTTGTAATTATTTGTGTGTAGTTTGGGATTACTATCGTAGTATCGAAGTCTGTTGTATGATGTTAAACATTCATAGACCTGTGCTGAAATCTCGTGAGGATTTGAACATGCACTACCAGCTGACAGCAGGCTTTTATATGGATGCTATACATACTCATGCTGATTGCTCTTTCATTGCATCAAATTTGTGTATTTTGCATTCCTATGATTCACTAAGCTGGCTGCAATATTCAATGTGGAAGTTAGCTGGATGATGTTAAAACATTCATAGACCTGTGCTGAAATTTCGTGAGGATTTGAACATGCACTACCAGCTGACAGCAAACTTCCAACCTTTTTTTTCTGGCATTGTCAATGGCCTATGATGTAAAATACTTCCACGCATCTGATCATCGTGATGATTAGTATATTCACCATCTTTCGACTGAGGCCTCTTCGTTTTTTGTTCTAGATCTTAAATTGTTTACTTTCTGCTAGCCTTTTGGCTTTTGCTCTTACCGATCTCAAATTCTCGGAGCTGCAGAATTCCTGGATGACGTGAGGCATCTCTTCATTTTTATCACTGTTTTTTCTTACGCTTATATATAATGTGCATTATGTTGCCTTTATTTATTGTGTATTAAATATCTGAAAATCTATTTCGAACTGTCTGTTCTTTGGTTCCTAGTGGCAAACTTGAGCCTAAAGAGACCATTGAGAGAGCTTGCGTTTTAAAGAGACTACTTAATTAGCATGGACAATTAGAAATCATAAACATTGGGCATAGTTCCAACTTTGCAGAACCATACGTTTTCAAACGTAATAGAACAGTACACTTTCGAAAGAGTTAACAAGGACTGTTTGCCAACAAGATCAATTTGAATCAAGGTAATAAGAGCTTAATTACGTACCAAGGATTAATATATTGCTAACCCTTCAATTAAGTGATCCCAAACATTGTTGTAGTCTTTTTGTGATCTCAATATAGCTCATTATCGCCGAGGAGGTTTATGGCTCTCTATTCTCTGAGTTTATGGCTCTTATTTCTTAGCTTCAATTCAGACCATTGGAGGGAATATGCCATCTTTGATACTAGATTGATGCCCCAAATATTTTTGCAAACAAAAATGCTTGCTACTTTCCAAGGTGTGGATTGCACGTATAATTATGCAAGGGCTCCATTTACACTGAAACCAAAATCCTTTGCACGTACGTGGCTAGGCTTGTGCCTATGTGTTTAGGTCTGTGCCTACGTGGCTTGTGCCTGCCCCTACATAGCAGGGCCATAATTTCCTATGGGCTCGCGAGGCCTTACCCCTAGAAATGGCCTGCCCCTTAACATTATCCCTATCATAAAAACATGTATTTTAGAGGCCGTCCACCGTTTACTGAGCCATGTTCCTTTGCTTTGGGTTAGCAAGAAGGCTGGTCTCCACCTCATGGAGCTCTTTCAGCCTCTGCACAGATTTAGATGTGGCCGCAGGACACCGGCCTCTAATATGACTGAATTTATGCCGCTGCTCCAACAAGTCCATACCTGCTTGAATCCGTTCCAGGGCCTCTCCAAGAGCAAATCGTTGCTGCTCCACAGCCTGACACACATTTTTAACTGAGGCCTCTGCTTCCTAACAGACTCGCCATGTCATTCTTCTCCTTTCCAGACACAACAATGGACTGTACCTCAGATGTTGAATCTCCAGAATTGTCATTTATTACGGCTAGTTCAGGTCCTCCATTATGTACATGCCTCCTATCATTTACACCTGCACAAAACATATAGTAGTGTCAGTAGCAAGCAATTAGACGGATTCCATGCCAAGATTAAACTACCAGTTCACGCAACATCAAATTCCCAATCATGCATATCAAGTGGAATGAATTCAGCATTAGGGAGAGGAAAATCGGGAGATGGGGGTTCACGCCACTGTCTGCATATATGAAATCATCTGCACTGCTTCCAGCATCTCCACTCTCCTCCCTCCTCCCTATCTTCAGAATGTATCCACATCATCCCATATCCGCCTCCTCTTCCCGATTTTCTCAACTACGCCTGCACATGGTCAAAAGATACATAGGCCGAGTTATTGGGTCTTCAGTTATTGGGTAAGACCCAGGAACTTGCCAACCTGAATTTTGAAAGCATACACTTGACCGTGTGTATAAAGGACTCTGTTCGAAACTTGGCAGCATGATAGCAAAGGTAATGAAACGCTCTTCCCATGATATTCCTATTGTGAATAATGATGTGGTGTTTTAGATCACCAACCACATACATGACATAGAGTTCTTTCCAGATCTTCACCTATTTAGATGTCACATTGTGCAAGTGCACTTGAAATGAAGCTTTCCTAGGTCAAGGGGGATTCACTGTTTTTTACGTATAAATCATGTGCATGCACGGGAGGGAGTTTTTTTGACCCAATTCCGTACATATACGGTTGGTAGGGGGCCCTTTTTAAGGTTATTTTGGGACTAGCCTAGGTAAATTTTATTCAGAATGGGTCAAAACTAGCTTTTATGAGTGCATCCCCCGGGTCCTAGGTCTGTCAGACGATATCCAACTATTCCTTCAAAGCACTGGAATCTGCTTCCTGTGAGAGCCTTACATAGAATCATGGCTCCCGCAGGCCTGTTATGGCTCCAACTCAGAAAATTCTTGATCCGCACATTGTCCCTGCAATGCTTGCATGCAGATCCGTCTCTGAGAGTTGTGGGCAACACCATCTTGTACACACGAAGCTTAAGGCGAGCAACCCTACACATATCCATCTCCTCAACTGATCATAACAAACAAAGACAGAAGCAGCAGTCAAGAAACTTACCAACGGCCTCCATTCCGGCAAGCACTCCTCTGCTCCAACGCTATCCTCTCAGACCCGGTATGTGCCCACGACTTGTCTGCCCCTCCATCTTCTGCCTGTAGCCTTCTATTCTCATACCATCGACCCACCACATAAAATCGAGGCATAAACTTATTGCTGCGCTTAAGCTGCTCAAAATCGCCAAAAAATAACTGTCATACTCTGTATCTTCTGAAACTTAGGTATCTTTTGATCATTTGGGATGGATGAAGACCGGCTACCAAGAGCAGCCCCAACGGTTGCAATGGGCCCGCAGCGCTTCAAAACCTGCTGGAAGGACAAGCAGGCACAATGATTGTCCCAATAGTAGGTCCAGGCACACAGGTGCATACGAGTCTGCACGAAGAAGGACCATGACGAGCTGAAAGCCTACCTCGACATCTGCTTCCTTGACAAGCTCTGGGACGTTGAGGCCCTTGCACAAGTCAAGCTCGGGCATTATAGAGAACAAGTGAATCCCACGCTCAAGTGGGGGGCCCAGCATTACCTGCTCACCTCCCTCTACATGAAAAAGCTTAGGCTGATTGCCTCCATCCGAACGGGAGGACACCACCTCCGTATTGAAACTGGGCGATGGGCAAGGGAAGCGGGGGAGGATAGGACTTGTCAGTGCTGCCACCGGGGGGTCCTTGAGGACGAGTGCCATGCTCTGCAAACCTGCCCCTCTTATGAACAGATTAGAGCACGGTATCCGCAGTTAGTGATACCTAGACAGGCGCTCCATCTCCTGCTCAACACTGAAGCGGTAGGAACTCTTGGGTCATATCTTCAGGAGGTTCTTGACGAACGTCATCGGCTCTGTCCCACTTCCTTGTGAATATCTCCACTTTGATTACTTAGCTGGGGTCACAACCCCATGTTTTGTATACCAGCAAGCGCATTGCTGCTACGGCTTTTTCCAAGTTTGTTTTTTCATCTGGGCTGTAATACGCTTGTTGTTTGTCTTGTACACGTTCCATAGGCCAATAGGCCTCCGCGGACAATCAAAATTCTATTCTATTCTATTCTATTCTATTAATGTTTTTGAACATCGTGGTTACGTATAAACATTGGCATGATACAATGCTAAATATCTATCCCGACAGTACAATACAACATAAAACAGGACAACACTCTCCAATGCCCCTAATAAGAGACTATTGTGTCGTTTATATAAAGAGCGGATGCTTTCCCGGACAACATAAGAAATGTCAGATGTCTTTGCATCGATAGTGTTGGATAGCGGTTGGATCCGTGGCCTGAATTTGTTTTACCCCAAATTTATATATATAGTCTGTTTACTAGAGATTCCTGAGATGGAAACAGGGTGATGCGCGGAGCGCCGAGCCCTGTTGACATCTCAGGAAAGTTTGGTAAACAGACATTGGTGTAACGTGAAAAATGCTTAGGAAGCATTTTGCCGCCTGGAATGCAGGGTAAACACTCTAGAATGAAGGGTAAACACTCCGGAATGCAAAATCGAAGAACGAAGGTAAAAAAAGAGATGTTGGCCGCCGTAGAAGCTCGTCGCTGAGGAAGTAATTTTTACTCACGTTCAGGATTTGAAACAGTGCCATGTGGCACAACGCTACTGGCAATAATCGTTTTTTATGTCGCTTACAGATGCAGAACTTGCATAACCTGTTATTGAATATTCTGTAATATTTGCATCAAACCAGCAACTTTTTTTAATTGGATGAGACAAACAAAGCATTACTGAGTTGTTTTGGAACCCTACCAGGTACCCTCTGTACCGGATTGGAGTTTTCTCTGCCAGAGGCAGCCACAATTGCTTCACGATCGTCTTTGACCCCGATGTTGTTAACAGAGGTGAGTTTCTTGTCATTGTTAGTTAGGATGAGAAATATGAATTAATGAGGATTAGTAGCAAGAAGGGTCCCATTTCTTCTCAGACTAAACGAGGGGGTTATGATCAGATGTGGCACATGCATATGCATGTAAGGTATCGTATGTGACTTCGACTATCCTAGCCATTCTCATCCTTTTGTATCATTTAAGTTAAGACGTTTTGACTTCAAGTGTTAGTGAAGGTTTTGTGGTCTTGCTTGCAAATGCAAGAGCTGCTATAAGGAGCTAACTCTATTTTCATCAGAAGAGCAATGGAGTTTTTGTGCATATGTATGACAATTTACTGTATGGTGGTTGACATAGAACATCGAATTATCTTGAAGTACAAAAATGAAGATGGATGTCAATGCTAAGGTTATTCTATATCATCAGTCTGAAATACTATGATGTCCACTTTGGGACTATTACCAGCATTGATTTCCCAAACAAGTTAGTCTGGTGTTGGAGTTGAGGGAGCCTCAGTGGAGGGGTAAAGAAGTGGCTAATTTATAAGGATTTTAGGTAGCATTATTTCCATAATGATAAGGAGGCAAAGAAGGGGACAAGGTGAATATAAGTTTATTTTGGCCATAAAAGTTGTAGGAGCAAATTATTTACCCATGTAATTAACATTTCTTTGATATGGAAATGGGAATGATTAGAAAGATTAGTAATCTATGTAGAAGTAGACATCGTAGGATACCCAAATGCAAGTTCTAATAATATTATTGTTACTGTGGTAGATGTGAGAGGACAAGTTACTATTCAGATATTGATTGATTGACTGGTATATTGGACAAGCAGAATTCATGGAAATTGTTCGGTTAATGGAAGGGTTACAGCATTATGAGCTGATTGTGGAAGTGGTTTGACATTGAAGCTCATACATGATATACCACAGATCTAGGGTTAGGAACTTAGAAGAACCTTGAATCAAGGTCTGGAGTAGTCCAATTGGAGGTGAACATTTTGACTGTGAATGGTGGCTGTTAAGATGCTTTTCTAGATACCTAAGAGCTCCTTTTGTACTGATTATGGTGGTAGGTATTAATGTGAGTTGTGAGCTATTTACAGCCAAATCGATTCCTTGATTGATCTTATTGCAGTCTTGGACTTGCATCACTTAGCATAGTCCATTGCAGTTCTGTTCATCAAGTATGTTTAGGTAAAGGTTAATTGATGCCACTAGCTTGGAACAAACACAGGATAATCAGCAAACTAGATGATTTGCCATTGTTGAAACTAGAGAAAAGCATGCAAGAGAAGAAGACAAAGAAGGTAATCCCAAAAGCGATAGATTTGTATTCATACAATGACCATATGTATACACAGAAAAGGTATTCTATGTTTAGATATCTAAACATAGATAAAGGGATAAAAATAGAATAAAGGGAGATATTTGTTGAGAGATCAACGTGGCATCTCAACACCCCCCACAGCGTTGGTCTCTCAATAAAAGAGCGAACCAAAAACACTATATATAAAATGTCACATACGAATACATAGAAGGTGACCAAGGATGCATACACAAACCACACATCCCCCCTTGCAGCCTTCGTCATGTGCCCGGGTTAAAAAAACCTTTTGTAGAAAGCAAAAGGAAAAACCGGGCACCCTTCAAAATTATATGTCAAGTAGAAGACGAAAGAAGAAGCCTCAACTGACAAGTAAAATCTTCATGCTTTGTCGTAGATAAGGCTTTAGTAAAAATGTCTGCTAGCATGTTATCTGTAGAACAATACTGCAACAAAACTATTTTCTTCTTCACTTCTAATTTGATGTAATGATAATGAATTTCAATATGTTTAGATTTTGAATGGTTTACACAGTCCTTAATCAAGAAAATGGCACTCTGATTATCACAATATAAAAGTGATGGACAAATAATAACTTGTTGAAAAGATTGAAGAAGACGTCGTAACCATATCAACTCTCTACTTGCCATGCTAGCTGCAGTGTACTCTGCTTCAATAGTGGACACACCAACACAATGTTGTTTCTTACTATACCAAGAGATCAAAGAATTATTCATAAAGAAACATGCACCCCTTGTAGAACGAAAAGTATCATGGCAACCCCCCAATCTGAATCTGTATAACTAACCAATTGAGAATCATTGGAACCAATATCTAATATCTTGACGAACAACTAGACACATCAAGGGAGCTGCTTCCAAAAATATCAGAAGGTGGATCCTTGGCTATCATTCTTGAGCAATGCATGGTAAGGTCAAGTAATCTACATCCTGCCATAATTAATGAAAAACTATTATAATGGCTTTTGTGTGGTGAGCTGGTAAATATTAACCATGGGGCATGTATGGCTAAGAAGACAAGTCAATAAAAAGAACATGCATTATGCTGGCAGATATATAAAAACGAATCAATGCAGCAATAAATAGTTTATCTAAGTAATGATTCGTCTTAAGTCTGTATAATCAGTAAATGGCTTTTGTTTCAGTACTGTGGCATGAGCCTTGGAAGGGTGGGTCTTGATTTTAGAGGCCTGTTGCCTCCACTCTTTGAGGAGTAAGTCTTGTGCTATTAAAGTACAAACCATTTACTTCCTCAATGAAGATTTATTCACTCTTTCTCTTGTTAAACAGTGCTGCTTCTAACCTGTTTAGTTGCAACATGTCTATCGCCGTCGAAAATTTCTAGGTAAAAGTATATGCAACCTTGCATTTTCTTGATAGGATTTTCTTTGAAGCCAAGGATGGCTTGGTTTCCACCATGCATTGGATGTGCATCGTTGGTTGTCTCCAAACATCTACTTACTCTCGAGTGAGAGGTTTCCAATATCAAAATATCATTGTTTTTCTTTCTACACAAAGTCAAAGCTCTTGAATAACAATAGATCTCCAAGAGTCTCTTTCACGAAATTAAGGACCTCCTTATAAGAAAGGAAGATTAATAGATTAGACCCCTTACTTTCCTAGCCCTTAACTCCCTATATAATAAGAAGCAATAACCTAGAGTCACAAAGAACTAGAGTCACAAAAAATATGAGTGTTATTGCACAAACAAATGACTTGAGTTGGTAGCATTATTGGCAAGAAAAACAATTGTAACTTCAAATTGAAAATCTCATTCATTACTAACCCTTTCTGTTGAAGCTTACTCTGTTGCGAAGGCAGAAAAAATTATGTGTACAAACAGAGAATGCAGCATATCGTGTCACTTAAAATATTCTTTTCTCTTCTAGAAGGTTCTCTAAGAGGTATGTGTTAATTAAGTGCCTATATTGCCTAACATTGGTCACATCTCTTGTATTGCCTAACATTGTTCACATTGGTCACATCTCTTGTATTGCCTAACATTGTTCACATCTCTCAGGTGGTCACTTGGTTTATCTGTTTATCATAATAGGGTGCATATTTATTCACACTTTAATACTAAAGGTCCATATGAGAAACATGTTACTCCTTGTTATTTCAAAGGATTACAAATTGTATGGCACCAAAGGATCTTCAAATAAGGACATTATGTTGGACCTTCTATCGCACTTGTCTCATTCCAGGACCTGTACATATGGGCTCGTATTCATCGTTTATATTTTGATCATACATGTGCAATCAGTACAAAAGCTTAAGATTGTCTATGCAGACTTATGCTCGCCTGGAATTCCATGTACTATATACTAAGAAATACGAAAGTATTTCTATTCATGTAATCTGATATTTAAAGTGTGGAGGTCATAAATGATTATAATAAAAATATGTAATATGAATGCATGAATGT